>JAXGGA010001174.1:0-166053 GCA_038373865.1 Uloborus plumipes
TCTGAACATTAAACATGTTTTCCTCACAAGTTTGAAACATAAATTTACGTCCCTTTGTTTCTCACTGCATGCTTATATTGCAAAATATTGAAATAACTTTGTCATTTGCCTTTTAGATGTTCGCCTCAGAGTTCGTGCAGAATACTGCAATTATCAGACTGTTCTTTTGGGCAATGTATCTTCGTTTAAACCAGACCCCGTTGAGCGGGAGCTGGAGTGCTTTTCTCAAGCAAGTGCCATTTTAAGAGCTCGAGATCTGGGTTATATTGTGTGTGACATAAAATTTTCTGAAATAACTTATCTTGATGCATTCTGGAGAGATTATCTGAATGGTTCTTTACTTGAAGCCTTGAAAGGTAAATAGTTTTTGTTTGCATAATCGTGTGTGTGTGTGTGTGTAACCTATTTATGCAGTGCATTTTTCTTGATGATGGAATTGCAATCATATACCACTAGCAGTGCCCCCACGGCTTTGCCCATGCAATATATAAATGTAAAGAAAGTTAACTGAACAAATTTAAATTCACTCCAACACTCTGAAGTAAAATTATTATCTAATATCTTTAAACGAGCAATTCTTGTGTGTATATACTGTAAAATCCTGAAAATACCCCCCCCCCCTATTTTCAAAACTAAACTCAAATTTCAGATGGGGGGGGGGTTATAATCGAGATTTTTTATACAGTATATTCAGGGTAAAAGAGTAATTTCACTTCTGGAAAAAAAGAAGAGGGGGGGGTACTTTCGGGATTTTACGGTATATATATTTCGGATCTTGAAAATGGCTCTAACGATTTTGATAAAATTGTGTATTTAGATAAAGTTTTGGTTTTTGAGTTCATCTTCAGCGTTTTTTTTTTTTTTTTGTAAAAATGCTAGTTTTCACATAAAACCCGTTTTTTGTGCCTTCATTAATAGTTTGAGAAGCTTTCTTTCGTCAATTTCTTTATGATTACCATTATTGTTAATGTTTCACAGCAACCACGTTTTATTATAATAATAGATTTCATATTTAATCACATAAGCGTAAATTTAAATTTTTATGGTATTTGGCAAACAAGTTTTGGCAACGTTAGAATTGTTCTTGTTTTTGAAATGTTAAAGAGATCGGAACTACTTTGATATACCCCCCCCCCCCTTCCAATCGAAAATTTAGAAATCGAATCGAAAAATTTATTTTTCTCGCCAAGCAAAATACCTGCTACCATATGTAAAATCCAAAAATTGTTGCCACAAAACTGTGTTAAAAAAACTCAAAAATTGTCAAAATACGAGAAAACACTAAATTTGGCAATATCAAAAACCTAAAAGCTGAAAAAACCTAAATTGGCAACACCAAAATAAGGAACAGCAACCCTAAAAAGTCCGTAGGGAGTGCCAGATTTGGCATGTAATTTTTTTGGGGGGGGGAGGGGAGTATATCAAAGTTATAACGAGGAACGATCAAATTAAAGTTATTGTGGTATGACTTTATGGTGCGCATTGTTTAAATAAGGTTGTGATGATGATGTCTATTCCAAATAAGGTTGTGTTTTTTAAAATAAATCATGGCTGTTTTAAATGTGTAATTGCAACCAAGGGCATAAAAATGCTTTTCAAGTTTTTAAATAAGTACTTCGAAAAAAAACACGACTTTACAAACCTTCTTTTTTAACCGGGCTGGGCTCGGTCGCTAGGAATATTCTTTAATTCGAATGTCCTCCATGATCTTTGAAAATTCCACTAAAAGTTCTGTTAAAATTTAGAGCAATTCGCCAAATTAATCAAAAGACATTAAGTAAATAACAGAAGATATTAATATCTCAAATTTAATCAATTTTCAAGGCTTACCTATATACTCAAATTTAAATCACTATGTAACTTCAGGGACGAAAGAGCAGTTTGTCTGGAAAATTGACCTATTATTTCAGTTATGCATATAAAATTAAGCCTTAAAAATTTACTGAATTTGATTAATTAATGTCTCCTGTTCTAATTAACGGAGAGAAACGTGCCAAAAAAAATTTTCCCCGCAGAAAAAAAACCTTTCCAGCGATGAAAAATGTTTGAGGGTGGGGGGAAGTCCTCCCCCCTATTTTAGACAGAATACACCAAAAATGAGACTAATCAATTCATTTTAAAATAACTAATTCGAAATTTCGAACGCGGTCTTCGAGGTGCTGATCACGGGGACACGTTACGTTCGAATTTTGTGCCAAGTTTCAGGTTTGTAGGTGCTGTGGGGACATATAGCCATCAGTTACAAACAAACAAACAGAGCCTGTCATCTTTATATATCTTTACTAATATTATAAAGAGAGAGTAAATTTTGTAGGTATGTATGTTCCGGGTAATCTCCGGAACCACTGAGACGATTTGAAAAATTCTTGCTGAATATGAAAGGTACATTCTCAGACTGAAACATGGGCTTATATTTGAAAAGATTCGATAAGTGATTCTTTTTTTATTCGAATTCAAGGCAATTTTCACATAAATCGCCAACTATTGGGGTTAGAAATTGCACATATTAACCTTTTGGATCCGGGCTGTTTATATAGAAATTTTTCTTGCGACCCAGGTAGTACGACAGTTGAACCACAAATTTCTTTTCCATTGAAAAGAGAAGGTATAAACTGTCGTACCAGACGTATGAAACTTTGAAAAAATCCCCGGCTTCAAAGGGTTCGAGGAAAAAGTTCAACCCTGTCCTCTAAAGAAAAAATAGTTATGGTACAACATGTGTACCACCCGGTTCCTAAAGGTTAATGTTATATATCGTTGGAAGCAGAAAAATTTTCTCCGTCCTATGCAATTTGTTCTGATTCTCTAACTTAAACACAGCGCGAGTTATTTAATTTTTAAACTTGCCTTTTGCAAGGCTTTGCCCGATTTCAAGCAATACTTGGTTCATTAAAACCATCAATAAAAGATAAACTAATTATTCCACAGTTTTGATTTTTACGCCATTGGATAGAGCAATGGTGGCCAACCTTTTTAGGGAGAGTGCCACTATCTGGAGAGAAAAAGCTCAGCGTGCCACATTGTATTTTTCCAACAAACTGAAAATTTAAAAAAAGTAATAAAAATGGATTTTAGGTTGGCTGACTATGCAATTCTTACTCGAGTGAAACATTTTTTCTTGTAAATCTGAGCAATTGAAATCTAATTGATAAAAAAGATAAAACAAGTCCGAACTTAAGAGTTGTTGTTAATAAACACTTTTTTAAAAGTGTTCTGTCAGTTGGCTTATGCTTAAGAAAGAAACAAATAAGATCAAACATTCTGTTCTAAAAATTAAATAGTCTGTATTAATTTTTAAAATGGTTTATGAGTCTGTATCTTTTTTAACAAGTCTTTAATTTTAGGATTAGTTCTTGATAATCCTACGAAGTTTAAGTGTTTTAAGTACTATCAATTAATATTCAACGCTATTTAGATTTTTCTGCATTCATAACAAAAAATATTTGTTTAGGAGCGTATTTTGAACATATATACAACAGCATCAGACGGGTAAAGTGTGTAAATGTGAAAAAAAATTTGTTGGTACAAATTTCCAAATTTCTATATAATGTGGATGACTTTCTGTTCAAGTAAGCTCTTATATTTGATTACCAATGCAAAAGGTCGGTAATTCTGATTTGGATTTCAGAAGGGTAACAAGTAGTGTCTTGCAGAGAAATAGACAAAGAATTTGAAAAGATCAGCATTTTTTTATGTTCCTGAAAATCATCAAATCTAACACTGAATGTATACTTAAAATAGGTGTAAAATTTTCTCCATATAATCATTGGAAAATTATTAAATTTGGGTTGATACTTTCAGTATTAAATTTAATGTTTAATTCTTTTTTCTCCAAAGTAGAGAGAAAAAACTGAACTTTCATCATAAAAGAATGCAGATGGCATGTAGATTGGTTTAGGAAACTTTTTTTGTTCTATCTTAAATTTAAATTACTTAAACGCCGGATAATAAAAGATGACATAGCTAAATTAACTTGCTATTCTTCATTTCTAAGTAGCAAGTCCTCATTGCTTTCCTTTCAGAGATTTTACAAACACACTCCCTAAATTCTAAAATCTTATGACTATTTTTCTCTTGGATAGCTATCACACATTTCAATGAATGAGTAACTTGCCATGCTCTCCTCTTTCTCTTGGAAAAAGTGCACAAAACATTCAGCGCTCTAATTCGTACAGTGTTAATACAGTGAACTCTACAGGGTCATCACCAGCAGAGAAAGTATCATTCTTTGGCAAGGAGTTTGTGATAAATAATTCGATGATTCTTTTGAAGTCTTTTCAAGTAATGTAACAAAAAGGATCTTCATTTGTGTAAACATACCGAATTTTGTCCAAGTTTCTTCATTTTACTTGCAGAGTTAACTTCTTTTTAAAATTTCATCACCCGTAGCTGAAACTATTGCAGATCATGAATCTATTCTGCAGTATCGAAAATTTCAGTTGTGTCACACACAAATATGCTTTACAAAGCATTGTCTGTAGCGTCACAACTTTCGTTGGATGCCCGAAGCTAATGCTAAGTACTTAGCAGTGTTGTAGCTAAGACAATTTGTAAGCCATCCTCCTGATACTTAATCGTCATAATATTATTATATTTATCAGTTCAAGAATTTTAGTTTTTATCAATATTGTTGAGATCGACATTTCTCCCTCAATTTTGGAATTTTTTCAAAAAGTCTTCGCGTGCCACTGTTACTGCTCTGCCGTGGCACGCGTGCCGCGGGTTGGCCACCCCTGGGATAGAGCGATGTTTTTAACCCCTGAATTGATGCGACTTAGAGTCGAAGAACCAAGCTTTTATCTCCATTAGAAAAAAGTTACAAGCGTTTGAACTTTGAGTTCGAAAACCTCTTTTCTGATCAAATTAATAACGTTTTATTGCGTTGCTATGGCTACGTCTTTTAAATGTATTGTTGGTTCCCTCTTTCGTATTTTGTTTCTTAAAAGTATTTTATTTTATGGCGTTTCGAGGCCCACCTATGACATAATGTAGCAATTTGATATTTGACAACAAACGTGCCTTTTAACTTTAAAAAAAATAGTGGGGATTATCTTGCTCACTCTAAGCATTATTTTAACACTTAATGCATCTTCTAAGAAATTTCCATGTAAAAGGAAGTAGTGTGGGGTCCATAACAGATTTTTTGTTTTGGATGCCGTCAAAATATCGACATCTTGATAATCTAATCGGGACTTTTAGACACACGTCGCTTGACAAAAGTTTTATTCTCAAGGTAGACCGTGCAAAGCCGGGCAACGCATCTAGTATATAGATAAAGTGCAATGAAAACCAGTCTCAGCAAAACAGGAATTTCACGTAAAATTGAAGTTACCAAATTTTCTCTCCTTTCTCTAGTTACAATTTGTGGCCAATTCCTAATATAGCCTAAATGGTATTCCCCCGCTCTACTCTTTTCAACAATTAAGCAAATTACAAGAGAATGGAGTTAAATTTTCTCTCTCCTAATTGTCTGATAAAATATTCCACATTTACTAACTCTTTCTCCTGCTTTTCTGGCTAATCTCCTACATAAACAGTTTATTTCTCCTGATTTTTTTTTTTTTTTTTTTTTTAAATGTATCATAATATTTTAATATCAATGTATAAATTTTGGTAACCTACATCTTATCGTTTAACGATTGTCATAGCAGTAGTTGACAAAATGAATTCAGCAGATTGCCTCGCAATCGCTTGTTGCAGTATTTTACTGTGAGCTGATGAGATTTTAGTTCCTTTTTCTAACCACTGCATTGATTAAAATTCTTATTTTCGCCAATTTGCCTATACTTTGTGCCTTGAAGGTGGCATATTTGGTAGATTCAAGGAACTAATAACTATTTTTTTAAGGCCACACTTTAAAGCCTTCTAATGTTAGAATAAATGCAGTAAAACCCCAAATGCATTGAAAAAGAATGATTCAATGCTTGCATCAAAGAATTCTCTATAATGTTTTTCTGTCTGAAAAAATTTTGATGCATCTAAGATAATTTTTTAAGGTTTTAAGAAAGACCACAAATCTGCCGTGGGCAGGTAAACGGCAGTATCTGCAAAAATGAGTTTTCGAGATATTTGAAGAAACGCGTTTTTGATTTCCCACAAAGAACAACGAAACATTGAACTTCGAACATAGACGGTACTATATGTTTATACCGATATATTTTTTTGGGTAATCGATTGAATTTTGATTTTGCAAGCGCAGAAAGCGGTAAAGCAGATACTGCCGTTGACCTGCCCTTTTCACTCCAATTGCCATGTGGAATTGACTGGCAGTCGGCAGTAACTGCATAGTATGCTACTAAATGTCCAGTATTTACCTATTCGACAACATGCGGAGTAGATATGTTATTGCGAAATATATTATTGCATTGTGAATGATATGTTTTATTTAAAAATATGCATAAATACTGTGTATCCACTTGGATATAGATTTAATATAAACGAACGCAAAATATAATTAAAAAATATAATGAAACTATTGTATTATGCAAAATATGAAGCAAAACTGGATGATTTTCAGCCATTTTTACTTCCTTTTACTTCGTAAAGGAAATTTTGTGATCACAAAGAAAATTTCACTAAAAATTCGGTCTAAATTTTGATTTTGCTCATCCCCGAATGAATGTTGAGTAGTTTTTTCACCCTAGCAGCACGTGCATATGTACCTACTAACATATAAACAGCCGAAATAAAATTTTCGACCATGCCCCAGTTAATTACTACGGGTTTTCTCGTGACGTGTGTATGTACGCATGTATGTATGTTTGTATGTATGCGCGTATGTTTGCATGTATGTCACATAACTCAAAATCTGTATGCCGTAGAAGCTTCTAGTTTGGTATGTAGGCTCTGAGGGTGGTCTAGTTGTGCACTTCCCCTTGTGGTTGCATTCGAATGTTCCCAAGGGGGTCTTTTACCCCTTTGTGGGGTAAATCAATGTTAATTTCAATCCAGATTTTGTGATGATTTAGTGCAACCACTTGGCGATATATCGCTAGACTTTTGGTCGACAAGTGTTTGTCGCCAAGTTGGCGACAAATTTGGCGAAAAAATGATTTTTTTTTTTAAATTTGGATTCAATTTGGCGCTATTGGACACATTTTGCGAAAAATTCACTGAATCATGTTAAAATCGGCGATATTTAGAAAATAAATCATTGAAAAACATTATTTTGCATTGATTCGTGACAAACTTCGGGTGTAAGTGTTTGAATTGTTATCTTGCTCACTCTAATGTACTATTTTAACACCTGAGGCATTAAATTTACGGAATTTAAACGTAAAAGGATGTAGTGTGGCGTTCACACCAGATCAGATGTTTTAAAATTACTACTAATCAGTTAATGTTTTGTATTTTGAATCAAAACAAGAAAGCACTTTGAAAAAAAGATGACTTGAAATGCTTGTTGTGCTGACGATTCTTTTCATAGAACTATTAAAAATGCAACAGCTAGGTATTAAACTGCAAAAACTATCGTCCGTTAGTATGAAAGCAACTGTAATTAAAAGAAAACATTTTTGTTTGTCGTATGCCAAGTTTTGCTTGTGTATCTATGAAATCGTGAAAAATATTGTCTGCTAGTAGAGAGAAACTTTATTTGAAAGAAAAAAATCTGGTATGGACCCCACACTACTTCCTTTTACGTTTAAATTTCTTAGTAGATGCCTTAAGTGTTAAAATAGTGCTTGAAGTGAGCAAGATAACAATTCAAACATTTACGCCCTTAATGTGCCCCTAAACAATGCAAAAAATGATTTACAACGATTCATTTTCTAAATATCACCGATTTTAGCATCATTTAGTGGATTTTTTGCAAAATACCGCTAATAGCGCTAAATTGAACCCAAACTCATAAAATAATTTTTTCGCCAAATTTGTCGCCAATTTGGCGATATGTCACCAAGTTGGCGACAAGCATTTGGCGAAAAAAGCTTGGCGACATATCGCCAAGTGGAAACGCCAATTTATATCACTTTAGTGTGCACTAGTGATCACTATTAACACTGATTCACTCCTAAAAGGAATAAAACACCCCCTTGGGAACATTCAAGTGCAACCAATGACCTCCCGTGACCTCCCGTTAGGGCACCCATACTTTTGCTTAGTTTAAGTACAAAGGAAAATGGTTTTTGCGGCTTGATGCAAGTTTTGCACAGCGATTCATATTATGTTAATCCTGCAGACATGCAGATACTGCCGTTTACCTGCCCACAGCAACGAAAAATGCAGTTACTGCTAATTACCACTGGTTAAAAAACAGTTTTTTTTCATCGGAAACCAAAAAAAGATGCTTGTACCATAAAACTAACGTAACATAGATTTCAAAAATGCAAAAAAATTAAAATCGAAAAATTTGCAGTTACTGCCCTTTACCTGCCCACGGCAGAAATGCTGTCGGCCCCGCTTAAACGAATACTGTCGGTTCCAAGAAATATTATTCGAATAAACAGGGTATTTGTTTAAGCGAGGTTCTTTAACATTATGCCTATGGCACGGGGAAATATTCGGTTCCAGGATGTTTTATTCGTATAAGCGGGGTATTCGTTTATCCGTTATCGGATTAAACGAAGCCGACAGTATTTGAAATGAAGTTTCTTTATTGGTACCTCATATAAGTAAAACCTATGTTTTTTTTTAAGTGTGTTGACATCAATCACAAGTGTTTTATCGAATATTGCAGTTGTGTGTGTAATTTCAATCCTTTTTTGTACTAAAAATTTTTCAATTATTTTGGAAGTTAGGAATTAATTCAGCTTCTGCTACTTTAAATTAGTTTATTTTGTCCTTTAATTTAATAATTACAACTGAAGTTGGTCAGTACAACAAGTCAATAATTGAAGGGCTTGCTGCAAAAAGAAGGTAGCTCCATTTTCAATGTCTTCAAAATGTGTGCATTAAAGCTTATAGCAGAAAATCACATTCTAAAAGTTTCTTTAAGTTTTATGAATCCTCTTGTATAATTGTACTGAGAAATATACAATAGGATATTTTAAAATGTTAGAACAAAAAAGGCAGAGTTGGGTTTTTGACGTCAAAAACCTTTTTTTTTTTTTTTGACGACATGTCAAAAACCTGTCTATAACTCAAATACAGTGGTTATTGAGATTTTTTATAAATATATAAAGTTTCTCAGCCTAAAAATATTAAATAAAAATTTATGCATCTTATCAAGTTTAATAAACATTAACCCATTAATGCCTAGCGTCCCTTTTTAGGGACGGTCCGAAAAGTGTGTCTGAATTTTCCAAAAATGAACATTTCAACCAAATAATTGTGTTTAATTATTACTTTGGTATTGCTTCGATTCTGTATTAACAGATTGCAGCACATAACCGCTGTAAAGTGTGATCTGTAGCCATTTGATTATGATCGTTATCAAAAATTACATCGTTCGCAATCTCAAGAACAAAAACTAAGTTTTTAAAGTTATTAACTAGTAAATCTATCTGTGTTTGATATATGTGATACTTTGATCGATGTTTTAGTTTACCTTTTTTTGAAATTTTGTAAATTTTAAATTTTTTTAGGATTTTATAGCAATTTAAGAACGTGCCTAAAAAGGGACGCTAGGCACCAAAGGCTGCATTGTTTAACCGTTGCTGATTTCTTGCTTAGAATCTATAATTTATATCAAAGAAGTTAGTAAATGTTTTTAGACTGAAAAACAGATAATAATTGTCATTTTTAAAACTTATTTTATTTTCAAAATCTAATTAAATTAAATTAATTAATATATATAAACTTAATTATATAATTGTTCTTAAATATTTTCTCTTCTTTTTTTTAATTACAAAAAATACTAAAGGTAAATTTTGAAAGAAAGCTATTTCAAAAATGTAATTCTTTAAAACACTAATTATTCCTTATATTTCATTACTTTTCCATTATGAATTTAGGTGTTTATTATTGCTTAGTCTGACTGTTGAAAAACCCTAAGCTGTATCAGAAGCTTAGCATTTCACCTTGATGAAGAATTCAAGGATGGCATATGTGTCTGTTGTTTGGGAAAGGGGGGGGGGGTTTGCAGATTTAATTTCAGAATTCTCTGAGCATGCCAATTTTGATCTCTACTGTGAGAATTTATTTACTTCTCTTACGCTCCTACGTGATTATTTGTCTCAGCAAGGTTTTGTGAAAGAATCGGATTAAAAAATGCTCATGAACTGAAGTTACGTTGTTCAAAAAAGAAAAGAGAGGAAGTTTTGAATAAATGTCGATGACAGGTAAAATAATATTACGTTGTTTCGATGGAATAATAGCAATGTCATATAACTATTGCACTGAATCTTCATGGAGTTTATCCTATTGTAAAGGCTAAGCGATTGTCCAACAGCGAAAAAAAGGTAATTGAAATTGATGAACCAAATATATATGGTTGCTCAATACAAACGTTGCATAGGGAAGAAGATCCCACGCATCAAATATCGGGACTACCGGTTTTTGATCCACTCTAAAAAATGGTGGTAGCCGCTCTTCATTTTTATTCTAAAAGCTGCTGTACAACATGCATTGAGCTCAAGAGAGTTGAGTTAGGTATTACGGGGCTAGTTGTTATATTGTTTTAAATAAGACTCAGGTAAGATGTGCCCATTGAAGTAAAAGACCTTATCGGAATGCAGCAAATGCAATACGTAGGTTTGCAGAACAAAGGTTTTGCTGACTTTCATACTCTACAACACCAATATTTCCTTGTTCTCTGAATCTACTTCCCAGTTTATGTTAATTGCTGCTTTTATTTCTTCTTATAAATTGTCATTTTCAATATTACATCGTAGGCAGAAAAAAAAAATTTGGTAAAAAAGTATGTACCCTCTGGTGCCTAGCGTCCCTTTTTAGGGACGATTTTTCTTTCTTAATTAAAAAATTTATTTTTTACATGATAATTTTTTAACTATTTTTCCTGTCCATTAAACACTATTTGTAACCAGTATACGAAGTATCCTTGAAAAATAAAATGTCAGGCATTAATGGGTTAAATTAATAAATTTAATGAAAATTATTTCTCATTCTTTTAAACTAACTTGTTTTGCCGTGAAAAAGGTTAACCCATTAATGCCTAGCTTCCCTTTTTAGGGACGGTTCAAAAAAGGGTCTGAATTTCCCCCAAATGAACATTTCAACCAAATAATAGTGTTCATTTAGTACTTTGGTTTTGTTTCAATTCGTTATTAACAGATTGCGGAACATAACCATTGTAAAGTGTGTTCTATAGCAGTTTTAATATGACCTTTATCAAAAATTACATCGTTCACAATCTCAAGAAAAAAAAGCTAAGTTTTCAAAGTTATTCCCAGCTTCCCAGTTTATGTTAATTGCTGATTTTATTTCTTCGTATAAAATGTCTATTTAAATATTATATCGTAGGCAGAAAAAAATTTTAGTAAAAAAAGTATATACCCTCTGGGGTCTATCGTAACTTTTAAGGGACGATTCTTCTTTCCTTAATAAAAAAAATATTTTTTACGTAATATATTTTTTTTAATTATTTTTCCTGTCCATTACACACTGTTTGTAACCGGTGTACAAAATATATTCGGAAAATAAAATGTCAGGCATTAATGGGTTAAATATTAAAACTTAAATCTAGCTTTTAAAGTAGTTTTGTTTAAATGTTTATGTAACTATCAATTAGTTATCTTATCAATCAAGTTTAATAAAAATTAAATTAATAAATTTAATGAAAATTAATTCACATTCTTTTAAATTAACTTGTTATGGAGTGAAAAAAAGTTAAATATTAACACTTAAATCTAAATTTTAGAGTAGTTTTGTTTAAATGTTTATATAACTATTAATTAGTTATCTTATCAATCAAGTTTAATAAAAATTAACTTAATAAATTTAATGAAAATTAATTCACATTCTTTTAAATTAACTTGTTATGGAGTGAAAAAAAGTTACAAATATTAACACTTAAATCCAAATTTTAGAGTAGTTTCGTTTAAATGTTTTAATAACTATCAATTAGTTATCTTATCAATCAAGTTTAATAAAAATAAAATTAATAAATTTAATGAAAATTAATTTGCATTCTCTTAAATTAACTTGTTATGCTGTGAAAAAAGTTACAAATATTAAAGCTTAAATCCAGTTTTCAAAGAAGTTTTGTTTAAATATTTAAAAACTATGAATTAGTAATCTTATCAGTCAAGTTTAATACAAATTAAATTAATAAATTTAATGAAAATTAATTCTCATTCTTTTAAATTAACTTGTTATGCCATGAAAAAAGTTAAAAGTATTAAAAGTTAAATCCAGTTTTTAAAGTAGTTTTGTTTAAATGTTTTAATAACTATTAACTAGCTATTTTATCAATCTAAAAATCTTTACATCAGAATTTAAAGTGATTTTTTTCTTTTGAGTAAAAGCAAAACTAAATTAATTAGTACTCAGTGTACAAATCTGCTAAATATTTTTGATCAAACTATTTTATTTATTTATTTATTAGTTCAAATTAAAATTTAAAAAAGATCACTTGTAAAAATTTATTAAGTATACCCAAGACACACAGCACTTAATTAATGTACCCACCTCATTTTGAAATAAAAAAACCTGTTACAGTAATTTCTCGAAGCAATAAAGCCATATGTTTGATTTTTTAAAATGCTAGTTACTATTATTTACTCCCGAGCCCTTCAATTATGATTAGGACTGCTTATTACACTTTATTTTAATAACCTAAAATTCCAAAAGTTTACTTCAGTGTCTGAAATCAGAAATTGTCAAATTCATTTGAAAATGTATATTCATTATCAATATCAAATTTAAACATGTTTTGGACAGAAATTTAGGTTTTTGACAATTATGTCGAAAACCATGTCAAAAAGTGGTTTTTGACATGACGGTAAAAACCACGGTTAAAACTGGATGCGACTGTCAAAAACTTGCCAACCCTGAAAAAAGGTGACGTTTATTTTAAGTTCTAATAGACAGACATTTTGAAGACATTGAAAATGGAGCTACCTCCTTTTTGCAGCAAGCCCTTCAATTGTCAAATTTGTCTGTATTAGCCATCATTTAACAACCATTAACCAATCATATTGTGAAAAAAATTTTCAAAAAGAGAAAAACAAAGGGGAACATTTATTTTAAAAAGCATCTCTTTATTATTGCAAATATGCACGTTATAATCCAACTGTTAGTATATTTAGGAAATTCTTATTCCTTATATATTAATGTTTTTTGAAAAAATTAGAGAAAAAAGATGCTAGTCGACAGTTGAGCGATAGACTATAACACACAATGAAAGCAAACTGAAATGCTCATAGGTTAACAAGCGTATGGGCTAGTTCTTTATAAAGATTCAAGATTCAACATTTGATTCTCGGCACGGAATGGGCCTTCTAACAGCCTGCAAAAACAGTATTCTTTGACAAAAATTTCAATGTGAAGAGGTCGGAAATTTTTATTCTTTTTATCTGAAATAATAAGATTTTTAATGTAATTAAATTGGCAAACCAAGGGTAACACGTAAAATGTTTTTTTTAGTCATGATTTATATTAACCATGCTCGTATCAAAAAAGTTCAAATGTTTTTTACCTGTTATAACATTACTTTTCAGATCAATTTACTAATAACTTGGAATTCAGTTTTCAAAAGTTTAACAAATATTTTCTTATAAATTACTTCTTTTAATAACATTTTTGATCCACAAAATTTCAATTAGCTTTGTAGATTAAATAAATTTTTCTAATATTTGATCTGAATTATCTGAATTTACCATATCTAAGTAAAAACCGTGTTTTGAAAGCATACCAACGTCAAATCTCTTTTACCGAATGCTAACTCCTTTTTCGCCACCTTTTTATAAAGGAGACATTGAAGCTGTTCTAATAGTGCTATTTTTGTTAATCAGTAAAATTAATTTATGTATCACATTAGCACATACAGTTAGGAAAAACTTTTCAAGATTGATGTATTTTTATAGTTTTTCCAATGTTTTCTGCTTATCATGCTTATGTTATTTGAATATTGCGAATACTAGTTGGAAAAAATCTTTTTGCTATTAAAAATATCTTGAAATAAGATTAGATTAAATCAATTATGTTCATAAAATGCAAGATATTTATTTTATGGTGGATTTAGACAATTGTATTTCATGAATTGTTACAATTTAGAAATTTTCTCTCTGTTTTAGGTGTGTTCATAACAGATTCTTTGAAGCAGGCTTTCGGAAATGAAGCTATTAAGTTACTTGTGAATGTTGAAGAAAGTGACTATGAAAAAGGTCGTTCAATTCTCATCCAAAATTTACATCAGTAACTTTGAATAAGTTTGCTTGCGAAGCATAAGTTTGTTATATTTCTTGGGGTATGATGTTTGATTTTTCAACTTTTCAGCTTTGTATATTTGCGATCATTGCATATGTTGTATTTTTTGAGTTTATCTAAAAAAAATGTAACCTGTGACTGTTTTAGTGTATTTTAAAAGTTTATCTAAGTTTCTACATTTTTATTCATTTCTTGTATTAAATTTTGTGTTTTCACGAAGATGGTTTCAGTGTGGTGACAACATGCTTAGGACAGTGTTCTGATGATCAAAGCATATATTTTTCATTTTTAAATTTAAATATTTGTGATACAAATGTTATATCTTATTATGAAATAGTTAACAGTATTTCCGTATATTTGTCCATTATTTCCATCAACTGTCACATTTAATGTATCTCAAAATGTTCTTTTTGTTACATAATTTTCATTTATTTTTTAAAAGTGAAGAATGAAATATTTAGATTTATTTGTCAAACATAGTCTACCTCAGGAATTGAAAATATTGAGATAGATGTAATTCACTCTTTCATCTCTTCGTTATTGTTGTGGATTCAAATGTCATTGTAGATTTCTAGTAAAATATGTCCCTTGAAATTGTTAACGAATTATACAATATATCTGGATACCTCTTTACTTGATTGCCTACTTCAAAATAACTCACTACCTCAATTAATTTCAGAATTGCCAATTCATGCCTTATTGCATGTTTTATTATCATTCATTTCATTTGTAATAATAAAATTGCAAAAATGCAACAAAATATTTTTGAAACATTTGACTATAAAACAAAAATATTGATCGGTTTTAGTCTTAATTATGGCAAGTTAAAAATATTTTAGAATATTAAAATTTTCTGCTATGGTAGTTAAATGGTTTTAGTTTAAAAAAAACTAATGAGTTTTCTATGTTTTGCACTTTTAATAATATGCTGTTTGATTATCTGACTAATAAATTATTGATAAAAGTTGCGAAAAATTAATATCAGCTCATATCTTATTTTTAAAATGAAAAAAAAATCAAATTTGAATTCTTTAAAACTTGGCATACTCTGGATTCTTTCACTCAGTGAAAAGTTCTGATAAAATGAAAATAATATATATTATCTGAAAGTAAATTAATACTAAGGTTATTAATACCAAAAATTATTTTGGTACTTTGAAATCTAATCGTAACTTAACAGCAAGACTTTCCCTTTCCCATCTTTTAGTTATTTATAGGGGGGGGGGGCTACCAGAAAATGAATATACATCATATCTGCTCGAAGTAGGTTTTTCAATGTGTGCATTCAAGAAGCTGTTAAATATATTCTTAGTTTATAGTTCAAGAATTGTAAAAGTAATCTTAAATAATTTTATAATTGACTCTTAATATTCTTAAACTTTGGAAAATAGAAAAATTATGAGCCATTAGTATCAGAGGTTCAATGTAAAATATCTTGTAATATCACAAGCATTTCTCGCACTTTATATTACAAAATAAAAAAGCATTTTGTATAATTAAAAAAAAAATAGTTAAAATTGATTGAAATTGAATGCTTCAAAACAAATGCCCCCCACCTTCTCCTTTTGTTGCAATGTTAAACACTCTCCAAAAAATATGATTGAATCAATGATCAAGTGCCAAGTAAAAGTAGCAATTGGGGCAACAGCTGTCAAACAAAGATAATTTTGTTGTCTGAAACGAATTAGAAGGTTTGGTTGAAGCAAATGATTGCTTCTCAAAGTCGAGGCTAAATTTTAAGCATGAAAGAAATTTTGATGTGTATAATAAATAATCTTGCTTAAAGGAAACAGCAAAAATAAGAGATTTTTCCCTTTTTGAAATTTTAATAGTTTTTAGTTAATACATAAATATTAACTCTTAACCTTACCCTTTTTTATTGGAATATGTAAATGTATGAATGAAAAAGAATCATTTTCCCTAGTCTGAAAAGCTTAAGGAAATTGTATTTTTTATGTAAATTTTTTTTGTAGAAGTAATGGAAGCACTATATTTTGTTTTTAAATAAAGTTTTACCTTTGCTTATCTCTGAAGAAAAAATACCCCTGATTTTGTTATGCGCACTTATATGTTGAAAATAATTTTCATTGATAAACATGGGTTTATTAAAGAAACATGCAGCAAAAAGTATTATAAATAGCTGAATTGATTCATTTAAAAGAAAGGTTTTCCAGATTTATGTTCTAAAAAGCGGCTGCTTTTGTAATAATTTTTCTGTCCAGTGAAACAAAATAGCATTGCTGTGTTGTTATACTTACTAAATGCAAAACAATATGCAGAAACTACCAAGAGTTTTTGTCAGTGAAAGAAATTTCAAAAAGTACCTTATTCTATGAGCTCCAATCTTACTTTCAAACTTATATCTTATATAGCTTATATCTTACTATCAAACTTAAAGTTTGCTTTCGTTAATTTTGACTCTCTGACAGAAAAGTTTTTTATTTGAAATAAATTGTTAATCAGTTAGGTAACAGTAAAACCAACAGTGTCTCGTCTTTGAAAAGTATGACATACATTACTTATGTATCAATAAAATAATTTATTTCCTTAGCTCAGAACAGTAAGGCATCTAAGCCTAAAAACCTACTGTTGCTCTGAGGTAAAAATTTGTACTTTAAATATAAATGTAAAATGTTGCTTAGAATTTTTTACTTCTAAGAAGAACTTTTTTTTTTTAATTTTAATAATAGATAAACCTTTACTAGCCTGATACCAACTGTTTTAACTTTAAAGCATTTGTGTGGGTAATTTATTTGTGCAGGGGTTGGAGTTCTCCCAATATTTTTAACTTAATCCTAAATATCATTAAATTTTCACTACACAATTTTTACAGAACAAGAGGAAGTTCTACTTAAATTATTTGAACTTTTTCTATTACATTTTATTCAATTATCCTTTATATTTCAATTTCAATTGAAGCACATACATAGTAGACCTGAAAATTCAAATTTTTACTTAATAACCAGTGCCCAATTGCCCCTATTAAGCCATTCTTTTATTAGTAGTCATTTTCTTAGGGATTCACATAGGTCTGAATTGGATCATGTCAATGAAAGAATCAACTGGGATGCAAATAAGGATCCATGAGCCTGGATCCAACACAAGCAAGTTAACACTGTAATTTAAGAATTCTGTAATTTCCACAGAGCATGAAACAGTTTTTAACGTATGCACTTAAAATAATACTTATTTATATAATAAGAAAACAAGATTTTACGTGACAGAAAAAAAATTTCTCCTAAGTAAATGCGAAATTTTCGTTTTAAAGTTCGCGAAAATAAAGCTTTCTCCCATTCTTTTTACAAAATAAAGATCTCTTGGTTTCTGTATTCAGTATCCGCTGCAATCACATGCAGGGACCGCGCTAAGGATTTTAAGTTGTTAGCCAGTAAATTAGATAAACTTCAAAAATCTTAGCCAAATTTCGGAAGCTTTAGTCAAAGTATTTTATTTCTTAACACAATACATATATTTTCCCCCATAGTGGAAATTTCTGGGAATTTTCGTTCGGCAATACTTTAGCCAAATCAGAATTTCTTTCGCCGAATTTTCGATTTTATCGCATTTGGCCAGGTGGCGAATGCTTAGCGCGGTCCCTGACATGCTTTTATTTATTTATTTTTTTTGACTGAATATCTACAATGAGGACAGTAAATTTGAGGTTTAGGTTAACTAAAAATGACCTAACAAGTGAATGTTTAAATTCTTAGTTTTAAACTGCAAAATTATTTCTAATACGTTTAAAATGCTATGAGCCGAGATTTAGGTCATACACCCTGGATAACTTAAAACAAAACTTAATTGTGTTTTTTGCTCTAAAGTAATATTATTAAGAACTGGTGATTATTGTGGTCATTTAGCTAGAAACATTTTCAAAATATAAATTTAAAATCATTAGCTTTTTTTAAAAAATTGAGTTTTAATTTTTTGAAATTTTTAACAGAAGTGGGCATTGGTATTAATCTTTGAAAATGAATCATTCATAGCTGAATCAGTGTGTAAACAATAAGTGCAAATAAAAGCTTCAAAAAATCAACATGGTTCAAAATTACTGCTGATCCACTGGTCCTAGACCAGTAAAACTTGCATCGGACCACCAGGAAAAAGTAATCGGTGGTTCGTGGGACCATTAATTTTTATACAATTAAAAAAACTTGGTTAATTATTTAGCCTTAAATTTTTAAGCAGACCAGTAATATTGTCTACGGCCCAGTATATACTTTTGTTCCCTGGTCCAAAGGACCAGTAAGATTCTATAATGATTTCTAACCCTGATCACACACACGCACAAATGTTATGAGAGAAGTACAGTTTTCTCAGAAAAACTTATTCAAATAATAACATTATTATCAAAGCATAATTCTCCCTTGCCATTAAAACTTTTTTTTTTCACATTCATATTTTAAGTGATAATCTTACCTGATTTGCTTTTGTACTGTTTATAATTATTCTCAGTATAACCTAAAGTGTTGTGTGTGCGTCTATTTTCTTTTCCATTGTACACAGTGGAGTAAACCCTATAAAACAGTCAATCAAGTATCAAAAATGAGTTTGAAATTATACATTGTTTAAAAATTCATCATCAAAAGAACATTCCACTAAGAAAATTTGGAAAACGAACGAAAAGGAAACTTCACAATATACATATATTTTGTGATAAAACACATTTTGCCATTGTTCCTGATTTTCCTTTTAGTTAAACAAGTTACGTAGATTCTTTTTTTGGGAGATGGGGTAGGGGGGGAGTCAAGCAAAGTTGACGAAAATGATGCTTATGATTTTAAAAAAAATGTTTGTGGGCTCTTTATATTTGTCTGTAATTTTATCAAAATTGTGACTTAAAAAAATTTAAAAAAAAACTCCAGCTCCTGCCTATTTATCATTAAATGCAGTTACCATGTGCATGTAAAAGTATCAAAGATAATGATTTTTTTTTTATTTCGAATCCGTACTGTCTTTTCATGTAATTAGTAAGATAAAAGTTCTCTAGTTATAAGGTATGTGAAATTGTTGAGTGCATTATTTATCCCATTGTCAAATGTTTTTACATAATGATCTAAAATCACAAAACTGTTTAATTAAATATTTATGTTCAATTTTTGAAATTGTATATATTTTATCTGCAAGAAGTAAGAGAATACTAACTCTAGGTGGACCTAGCCATTTCCAGTAAAGGGTGTGACGAGAAATTGTGAGTTATGTAGTGTATATAAGTGATAAATCAGTGGCTTATTAAGGACCTGAGTAATTTAGGGTATCTGCGCATTGAATATGGGTAAAAGACACTATCCCTGCCACCAACTAAGTACACCTATGTTGTAACATTCCTCTTTTTCCTGGATGGTAGAAGAACAAAAAAATACATTACATCCAAAATCACTATTTATAAACTTTAATAAAATAGTGTATATTTAGGATTTACCCTGTGCTCCTGAGTTGAAATTATGACTATCTCATGTAATGAATCATTTAAGAAATTGGTGTTTGCCTTTGCATTTGGGTTTTACAATGTATTACGTGAGCTGATTTCCATAAATGACAACAGTTGTATTTTGATAAAATATTGTATGCTTATTGATGCAAACTTTTCAGTGATATAGTTCTACTGTTATTACTCACTAACTGAATGCCCTGGAAGACGTGGAATATCCTTCATTTTGCTTTGTTACCAAAGGGGCCATTATTCATCTTTTAAGAAGCTTGATTTCTTATTTTATGCATCAAAATATTTTTAAAGTGTTTTGCAACATAATGTGTTTGGATTTATGAGAACAAAATGTTAAATGTGTTACATACATGCTACAATGTATGCAAATGATTAAACGGACATGATATACCTCATATTTCATTCGAAACAACAGCCTTTTGTACTCTGGTCTCAGAAACATGGGAATAATCGGCAGGAATATTTTACGCTGAACTGTTTCATTTGTGATTCTCCCTTGTGCTACCTCATGCACGTAACACAATCAAATTCCCATTTGTATGATTTCTGATGCTATGGCAATTTTTGGATGCTTGCATTTAACTGAGTTGTGGTAAGAGACGGTTCACACTTATGTGTATTGTACTGCTTGTATGGAATCAAAAACATTCTATTGCTATAATTTTCATTTGTGATGATTAATTTGCTTAGTTTTATTGATAAAAAAATATAATCATGTTATTCATTTGCTTCCTTAAGATGCTAATATAAATTGGAAAACTGTGTTGAGTTTTTGTTATACGTTCTAAAATTGTCATTTAATATGTTGCTATAAATAAAAGTATCCTACTATTGTAAAGCTTTTTCTAAAAAGAGTTTTTATTTCAGATGTTGGGAAACCTGAATTATGTAGGATAACGTAAATAAATTGCAAAATTAAAGTGGAATATCTTCATTGTTGCTTGTGGTTAAATTTCATTTCTTAATTTTAAGAATAAAACTAAATAAAATTCCACCTTCTAATGTTATTAATGTAACAACTACTAATGTAGTAACACTAGCACCTTATTTTGGAAAAAATAAACATAGCCAAAAAGACTTTTACAGCCAGCACTAAACAATTATCGACTATTTGGGAAAATTTCATAATGCTCAACAAAAGAAAAATATGAGCTGTAGTCTATTATATTCACATGCAGTAAAATCTCTTGGCAATAAATGCTAATACATTAAAATATCATTTCCATTATACTTCTAGAATTCTATTAAAACAAACAAAATTATTTGCCATCCCTTGGTATTCATTGTTACTGGATTTCACAATAGTTTTTAAGTCCATCTAATGTGTAGAGAGACTAGAGGTAAAAAACGGAAATGTTTCACATTGCAAACTTTATTTTAGTTCATCTAAAATAAGGGAAGGATCTAAATTTTAAACCTCTAAATTTTGTCTCCTTTTCCTTTGACTGACTGCACTATAATTGAGCCTCAATAGAATTTACACCCTTGTTAATGTTGGCCATAGTTTGTCCTACTTACTATTTATATTTCAATATTAAGGTTCTACAATATATAGTCGAATCTCGATAGCTCGGGAAGTCCCAAGGAACCAGCTAAAAGTTTAGAGTTACAGGTAGTTCAAGTTACAGGAAGTTCCAATAGCCTACTCAAGGGTGCAGGTATCTATAAAAACTTGGAGTTTATCAAAACTCGACTGTTTATGTATAAATTGTATTGGTATATATTTTTATATGTATCTTGCCTCAAAATTTGGAAACTACCCGACAGGTTTGATTAAAAATTTCAAAATTGTTTCTTATTTATACTGAGAATGTTTATTGGCCAATTCCAAAAAAGCTTTATCAGTTTTTTTTATTCCTTTTTATATAAATTCCCTGGGCGAATAATACTTGCACATACTAATATTATAAGTCAATTGCATGCACTCATTTTTCTTGAAAAAATGGAATTGGTTCAAAATTTCCAGAGTGAAATAAGATTTACAGCTTTTTTGTTCAATTTTCTAAAAGTTTCTTCAACTCTAATCGCAAAAAAAAGTTGCGTCTCAACTCCTTGTGGAGAACCAGTGTTGCATAAATATTATTTTACTTTTTATTGGATATTTTGAGGCCCTTGTCAAATCCTAAAGTAATGTTTTTTCCACTTCACTGAATATCCAAACTTCCTATATGTATTGTACAAAACAAATAGTAGTTAAGTCTTATTTGCAAGTACCTTATATTACCCCTGAGCACTCGTTTTTTATTGTAACATGTGAGTATTATATTTTGGGTGATTCCACGGTCACGTTTGGGACACTCTGACAAAATGTTTTCTAGCATTTATGTATGAATGCGAATGGCTACAAGTTAGAAATTGGAGAACTTGGGGAAAGTATTTTGTGCATGTGATTTGTTAAGCAAAACATTTTCCTGATATATTTTTTAATTGCTGTATTTCATTAAAGTATTACTGTCGTGTGGGAATAGCGTTTGGACATCAGTGTTTACACTTCACAACTGTGAAAATTCCTGCGAATCTGCTGTATTCTGATCGCTCCAAATTTTTAAACATACAATATGGTTTCATACTTATACTGTTTTGCAGTGTTAGCTTTAAAGAATAAACGCATACTAAATTTAT
This sequence comes from Uloborus plumipes, assembly GCA_038373865.1. Taxonomy (NCBI): domain Eukaryota; kingdom Metazoa; phylum Arthropoda; class Arachnida; order Araneae; family Uloboridae; genus Uloborus; species Uloborus plumipes. Next base: position 22,337 of record JAXGGA010001174.1, read on the forward strand.
AACTATTTTAGTAACTGTGGGACAGCTTGCGATTTTCTCACTTTCAAAGAAATGAAAACAGTTGATAAGTAAAAAAATCAGAGAATATGTACCTAGATAATAAAAAAAAATTAAACAGTACAGTGAATTCTCACTTATACGACGGCCCAAGGGACCAACAGAAAAAGACGCATAAGTGAGAGAGACGTATAAGTGAACAAGTCTATTTAAAGGACTAAAACGCAACGTAGTTTCTAATGAGAGAATGAATAAGAATATTTTTATAGAAAAGGGACATATTACTACGGTATGGCAATTACAGTGACGTAACTACAATGATAAAGAGAAAACAAAAATTGTAGCATACCTAATTCAAAATTCCCTTTAAAATGATGCATAATAGGTAATTGTCCCTCTCCGAACTCTAGTTCATGCGGAAAAATGCCTTCGGTGAGCAATAAAGACGAAAGATTAAAGATGAAAGTAAAAAAAAATGCTTATTTTTTAAGGAAAATAAATTAAATTTTTTACATTTTAGGGAAAATTCGGCGCATAAGTGAAATATTTTTAGAGCGACGCATAAACGAGTGATACTATCATTATTTTGCTATGGAATGTGCTGGGACCATTTAAAATCGTCGTATAAGTGAAAAAGGCGCATAAATGAGGCGGCGTATAAAACTAAAATTTCATTAATATGCATAGAGATCAAATTTTAACAAAATAAAGAATTCAAAGTATATGTCAGCCGGTGTTTCACTTATATTCTTTAGAAATGAAATACAAGTAGTTTTAAAATTCCTTAAATTTATAGCAACCTCTCCTTTTAGCAAAACTTGGTGGAGAAATGGGGAAATAATGTTGAGAATCACTTTTCTTAAGTACTGTCTAAAATTTTTTTCGTTCGACCACCGAGACATATGCGCACGCGCCAAGTCTCTTCGGACTTTCTCGAAATAGGGGGGAAAAGCAACGAGGAAGTAGTAAGCGAACAAAAGCTGAAGGCATCGGGTAGTGCGCATCCTAAACCTATTTCCCCTTTTTCAGATGGAAGCGTCGGTAGCTCCCAGGCGCACAATACGCAAACAGTAATCAGCACGTGGTGTTTGTTTGGCTACCGGGATGACGTCAGACGGAAAAACGAACGTTTCACAATCTGAAAAAAAAAAAAATCTGATTTGAAGGGCCGAATTCAAGTGAAACACCATTGCAATCGCAATAGACCAAAATTGCAATCGCTACTGTAAGTCGAATTACATTAGAATAGCATCTCGTAGCGATTGTAACGTTTCACTTGAATCCAAACTTGAGAATTTGCGATTGCATTGGTGAGTTGCGATCGTCCGTGTTTCACTGGAATTCCTGCCTTGGAAAGGTTTTTGGTACTAAGGGCGGAATTCAAGTGAAACACAGTTTGTAATCGCTTCGAGGCGAACGCAATTGCAAATCGCTACTGGAAGTCGAATTACGATAGAATAGCACCTCGGAACCAGAACTCTCCTCTGTTTTCTAATTTGAAGTCCTGAATTAGTTATTGCAAGTTATCTTTTTTTGCAGGCCCGTCATTTAGGGAGGTCAGGGGGGGTCCATTTCCCCTCCCCCCTGGCTTTGAGAAATCAACATATAAGTGGAAGTTTTTGTTTTTGTTTTTTTTTGGTGAAATTGCATTTTTTTTTCATAATTTGCCCTCCCCCTCCTCCCTGGACTCCTCAAGACTAGATTCATCTTCAACAACTCAACATTAGATTCGGTTTTTATTTTGAAAACAACAACATGGCTCTAGCACGCGGTATGTATGCAAAATTCAATACCGATTTTAAAAGTTTAAACGATCTGCGAAGTGTATCGATAAATAAGGATGCTTTGAATAATGAAATGCTTGAATTTCATATGAAAATGCCGAAATTAATTTTGAAAGATAAGCATATAACACATTTGGGATTGCACTTAATAAGTAAATACTTGTCCGCTAATGTGAATGAAATTCTAATCGTATGAAATGATACGAAAAGCTGGCATCGTAAGATTGACATTTTCAGTACATTAGAAAGAATTATCTAAAATATCTGCAGACATTTTAGGACATATTTATTGTTTTAAAATTGATTGACTTTGAAATGTTGTAGACCAGTTTCTTCCATTTTACTTGTACGATTGACCCTTCTCCGATGTAATTTGTTATAGTGTGTAACAATACTTGTAAAGAACTGTTTGGAACTTTGACTAGAAAGCATTTGTCCATTTTGCGGCTAATGCCACCAAATATCCACTGTTGTGGAAAAATTGGACCAGCATTATTCTTTTTGTAAATAAGCTCTCGTCCATTTCAACTGTCTTTTCATAACCACCGATTTTTTTTTTCTCCTATTTCGTTAATACTTCTATACAAACTTTTCTTAAGTAGCTGTTCCAGTCTGCAACTGCATTATTCTTTCTCCAATTGTTTTCCACACCATTTGAGTGAAGCTATCTCTTTGTTTCAGGCAGAAATAAATCTCAAGTTGGAAAACTTAGTATGAATGGCTCGAACCACTACCGCTTTGAACCCTTTTCTTCATGCAGCATATTGATTTATTGTAGCACCAACGTCAGACCCAGATAATATAGACAAACACGCGAACGCTGTTCGCAGAAAGAATTCAAATGTTGGAGACAATTTTGATATGTTTGAGATAAATTTCTGTATTAGGACATTTTTTTTGGTAAAGGATGTATTTTAGTCCCTAATTTTGAAGAATCCACAGTTAATAATCCTGAAAAAGGAGTATAAAACTTTGAATTGAAAGAACTTGCTGATTTTATAGTGGTATGGTAGTTTTATATATTTTTTTTATTTTTGCTGTTGGCAGCGATATAAGAGTTGAGAAGTACAGTGTTTTTTTGCAGCAAATTTTAAGAAATTCATTCTGTTCGCATACAGTTTAAAAATTTATCTAGGTCTGACCAACGTACTCCATCACAAAAAGACAGTTTTATTTCATGATTATGCAATAGCATTGAACGTGAGAAGGGGGGGCAGTCCGCCTCAGGTATCATCCGTCTGGGGGAGAAAAAGAAGGGAAAATAATCCAGATTCTAAAATGCAGAAGCATAACTATTAGGGAGGGGGATGCTGACTTTTAGCCGAGTAACACCCCCAGGCACTATTTATCGCAAGGGCACCCAGGGCCTGTGCCCTGAGCATGAAATTTCCAAGAGGCAGGAAAAATTTTCAGAAGTTATTAAATTGCTTTTTTAAAAATCCTCCCAGCGCTTTAAAACTTCAGGTTGTCGACTTTCCTGTCTTGTTCTTTTCATTCCTCTTTTTATTTCGTAGAAATGGCAAAAGATGTGAAATCCTCTTTTTTAATTAAAACCTTATTTTAGACAATTAAAAGGGGGTGCTAGGGAGATGAAGGGGCTAAGTAACAAAACAGAAACTACGAGTAATTAAAGTTCAAAGTTTTATTGTTGTAGTAGATACAGCTTTTATGTTTTCAAATACATTGATTTCTCAAAGCCGGGGGGGGGGGGGGGCAATTGATCTCCCTAAATGACGGCCTCTATATAACAATTACGCAGACAATTGTGCCAGCAGACACGCATCTGAAAGGAGTGTTAGAGAAGCCCAGTAGGGGTCGCTACGAGGGGGGTGGGATGGGGCAGTCTGCCCCAGTTGACACTCTTCTTGTAGGTTGGAACCCAAATGTATTAAAAAGTTTTAAGAAATATTTAAAGTTATGTGTTCTCTCTTAAACTTTGTAGTGTCAGGGAGAGGGGGAGGGGGGTGTTTGCGCTGAGTAATACCTTAATGTGGAGCGTGACACCCAAAAAATATTTTTGAGCTTCTGGAAAATTTCCATCTTTCCTTTCTGAAACCTATTGCAAACCGGCCCTTGCTATTTCGGGTGGTGGCGCCCATGTCTTGCACACACACATACCTATCGCAATTTGAAAAACATTATTTGAACTCAAGGTGTTGAAATGAAAATTATTATTAATTTTCTTTTTTTTTTTTTTTAAGTTCATCACCCCCAACTGCTCAAAAAAAAATTTTGTTACGTTTTTTTCCCGCATTGAAATAGGAGACGTGACCTTAAAATGTAGACATAAAATCGTTTTTGTCGATATGGTTTCTCAAGTTACTTGATTTGTTTATTATTATTATTTTTTGTATTTTATTGCCTTTTGGCATTTTGCGGCATGTTATGAATGTTTATGTATGCACCTTGTTTTTTTCTATAGTTTGAGACAGGAGAAGGAATTGATACACAATGAATTAATTTTGCAGTAAAGAACTAAATTTACACGGATTTAGGATTAATTTGAATAGATTTTTAAGTGACTGATCCACTTGATTGTTTGTGGGTAAAAAATAACTGGTAAACCAATTTTCCTCTTTTGTTTTTTGATATTCTTCTTTACATTATAGCGCATAGCTTGGCCCAAGCTCCTGATTTAGGTGTTCAGGGGGAGGGGTTTAATTCTCCCCTCCCATGTCTTTGAGAATTTATTTTATTTACGTTTTAGTTCAATTTTGGAACTTGCAAAGCGTCAATTAATTTAATTTCTTATCTAGTGTAAAATATGAAATGACCGAAAAGCATGGATGTTAAGCACTAAATTTCTGAATATGTTTTTTCTTCAACATTTCTTTCAGCGAATTTTTGCATTTTTCACGATTTTATGCTTTTGTGCTTATCGGTGGATTTGGAGATGATCAGAGACTATAAAACATGTATAACTCTTCAAAAATCCTTATTTGCTGACTTTTGGTTCATAATTTTGTGGCCCCAATTGCCCCTTAAAAGCCTCAAAACAGAATTTCATACACGTTTTTTTGAAATTTTCACAGGGGAGAAACCCCGACCCCCATTTAAAGTTTTTTTTAAACACTCATAGAGATTGCTTTTATAAGTTTGCAAAAAGCCATAAAAGTGTTAGTTTTGAAAAGTATGAATTTTATGGAAACATACCATCAAACCCAGATAATATAGACGAACTCGCGAACGCCGTTCGCAGAAAACTTTCGAAGTTTGCAGAAAATTTTTGCATTTTGTTAAAAAAGTTATAAATTTAGGAAGTTTTCTATCTGAAATATGTCTTGATTTTGTTCATTGTGGGGCAGTAGCTTGTTACATACGAAACTGACACATTCATTAATCATGACGGATTGACAACCAACCTCATGGTAGAACCTGCACTTCATACAACTTGATATTTTTGTTGTTGGTAGCACTTTAGGATTCAGAAGCCCCCTTTTTTTTGCAGAAAATTTTAAAGAAATTATTTAAGTTTGCAGACAGTTTTACATTTTATCTAAGTCTGCATACCATAGGTTTTTCTACCAGAGGGAATCCCCAAATTACCGTCCCCCCCCCCCTGTACGCCACTGGTTGTAACATGCATTTTTAAAGGTGTTTTTTTACAGAAAACAGAAAATTTGTGTATGTTGAGTGCTTTTTTTTGCAGGGAGGGGGGGGGGGAGCGGTTTCACCATAATTTTCCGCCAGGGGTGTCACCCGTGCTAGCTAGGCCACTGGATTATGATCACATATTACATTTTTGCCAATATACCTTTCTCTTGAAAAAAAACTCTGCACCTTCAGTTCTGGTTATATTCCAAATTTTCATCATTCTATAAAAAACTATTGATATTGTTACAGAAATGAAATTAAAGTAATGAAGAAAGAAAAATGTGTTTTGTTTTGAATGAATTCAGAAACTTAATGACAAACAAGCATTCTTCTTATGGTTGTAAAAAAAATAGCGAAATTCTACATTATTTGGCAATTTTTCACTTGCGCTTGGCTAACGGATAAGTACTTACCTCTCTAACTTGACATACATTTACAGGAACTTCTATGAGTCAATATCCACTGGTTAATTTAGTATACCTCAAGGCCGTAGCCAGGATTTTTTTTCGGGGGGGGTCCGAAGTGAAGAAAGTTTGTTTGAAAAAAAAAATAAACAATGCAACTTTTATGACGCAATGGGAGCAAAGGCTGTTCGTACGGAGGGGGGGGGGGCACCTGCTCCCCTTCACTTCCGAAAGTAAAGGGGCCCTGCCCTTCACTTTTTGGAGCGAAAAATTAACGGTCGGTTATTTATTGGGTGGATCGATTTATTTCATGAAAATTAAAAACTGAAAATAACACAAAAATGTTTTTTTTTCCTCATCTTATTTCACAAGAAAGGAACTTTGAATTGCAAAAGGGACATCTACAGTAAAATCCATCCTGCATTTCAGACTGTATTAAAGTTTTTGGAGGTCATTTGTTAAAATCCAATAATATAGGCAAATTTTACAGAAAAAACAACAACTTTAGGGTGCCGCCCTAAGCTCCTCACAAACTTCTTTTGATCCCCCAATTTCTTGGTGCTCCAGCCACCAATGATTGGGAGTATGTTGGACTAACAGGAAGGAGAGTGAAGTTGAGGTAATGGACAAGATGTTAATCAATTGGCTTTTGGGAAGAAGGAAAGGAGTCTTTCTCCTCTCCTGCATTCAAATAAATTTATCAGAATTTATGACGACGTCATGTTTGAAAAATTGAAGAAAAGATAATTAAAGAAACTCTGCGACTTGGTGACCTTTTCTGCGACTTGGTGACGTGGGACCGAAGGAAGGAACATAAAGGAGTGCGACGATAAATTGCTATGTGCTATAGGGGTCGAGAAATATAGTACAAAACACTTCGCACCCAGAAAACAAAGAATGCATTTTCGTTAACTCATCACCTCTCCATTGATAATAACAATAACTGATTTAAACATCTGTATCTGTTTTTACTGTGATCAATGTGTTAAGAGATAGAAGTTTTTAAAAAATCTTATACTTTTTGCTAATTTGTTCGCAGTAAGCCCAAAAGGGGACCACACTTGTTTTGTGGCGTAAAGGAGAGGATCTTCTGTCTCTTTCCATGATAAATAAATCTCAACGACAAGTGCCATAAATTTTGTTATCCCGTTAAAGATTATAGACCAGCAGGAGAGACGGAATAATTTAAGTTTTAAGTTAAAAAGATAGAAAAAAACTCCTTTGGCGAAATAGTGCGCAGAACTATGGGTCATTCCATGTCAAGTGTCCCAAACTTCGAGAAAATCCCCACTCGACCCCCTCCGATTTTAATGAAATTTTTTTTTGGATGTACATATAAAACTTGCATGAAACCATACCAAATTATAAGTCTATAGCCATATGGTTTAGACAATAAAAATTATTTTAGAAAGGCCTCTTTACCGTGTCTTGAAAAAAAATCACCAAATCGTCAAGTTTGTGCTTTTATTGCTCGCGATCTAAGACGATTATCAGGCTCAAATTTGGTGATTCTGATCACTGTTTATGGTAGAATAGCCTACTTGTGTAACAGAAGTTCCACGCACTGTAGATTTTTTGCAGTTTGCTGCCAAAAGTTGGTAAAAAATCGTATTTTGGCAAATTTGACCACACGTTATCAGCTTGTATCTGCTGAGAGAATGACTTTCTGAAGCTAATTCTTTCCTCGTTTGTAACATGATAGTTCGTCCGAAAGGTGTGCAAGTGGCATCTCGATAGCTCAAATAATTGCTGAATTATGCGAGTTGAAATTCCAGTCAAATTTCTTTTTTCTCAATTTTGTCTCAATTTCGAAGGGCAATATCTCGCAAAGGTCATCTTGAATTTCAATTTTCTTTACATCATTGGAAAGAACACACTTTTCATAACTAAAAAACGTTATTTTTATTTTTGAGACAAACCATTAAGGGGATATTGCAGATCAAAAATGTGTACGTCATTCATCGTGAAATTAAAGAAAAAAAGACATTGACCTCAAAAGTTGATGTCAATTTGTTCTATTAAAATTTACAGGAGCTATTGTTTTTATGTTCTGATGAAAAAAAAAAACCTTTTTTAGATATTTTCGAACTTTAGTTTTTGTGTGCGCATCCGTAAAAACTCAAAAAATGGAAAAAAATAAAGTTTCGTTTTTAACAGAAATAATTATCTTCTTATCGCTGCTATAAGAGCCTGAGTCTTTTCCAATGTATTATTTTTAAGCTCTTGAAACAGAATTTCGGATATTATGTCACTTGGCAAGGTGTCATTAATATCTTAAATTCATAAAAAGCATTGTTTCCTTTTTCAAAAAAATAAAAATAAAAACAATTGATAAAAGAGATAAATAATAAATTAAACAGTTAATATGGTGTGTACGTGATAAAAAGTATGTATAATAGGACTGCAGAGCTTTTTTTCTAAAAAGCGATAACGAAAGTTGTCGATAGAGTTGAATATTGCAATTATTTCCACCGTGTAAATAAATGATAACAATAGTAATTGAACATATGATAAGTAATTGAAAATCCATTCTTTATACTGCCGAGGATGTGTCTTTCAGCCTGTGATTGCAATTTGCCCATAAACAAAAATGATGAAAAATGGGAAAATGCTTTTTATGACCTTGAAACATTAATGACCTATAACCTTGCCAAGTTACATATCATCCGAAATTCTGTTTCAAGAGCTTAAAAATAACACATAGAGAGACTCAAGCTCTTATAGCAGCGATAAGAAGATAATTATTTTTGTTAAAAACGAAACTTTTTTTTTTTTGCTTTTTCTTGAGTTTTTATGAATGCGCACTCAAACACTTAAGTTCAAAAATATCTAAAAAAGGGTTTTTTCATCAGAACATAAGTACAATAGCTCCTGCGAATAATAATTGAACAAATTGACATCAACTTTTGAGGTCTATGTCTTTTTTTTTTTTTTGATTTCACGTTGAATGACGTACACATTTTTGATCTGCAATATCCCCTTGAAACTGGTTTGTCTCAAAAATAAAAATAACGTTTTTTAGTTAAGAAAAGTGTGTTCTTTCCAATGACGTAAAGAAAATTGAAATTTAAGATGACCCTTGCGAGATATTGCCCTTTGAAATTGATACAAAATTGAGAAAAAAGAAATTTGACTGGAATTTCAACTCGCATAATTCAGCAATTATTTGAGCTATCGAGATGCCACTAGCACACCTTTCGGACGAACTATCAGGCTACAAACGAGGAAAGAATTAGCTTCAGAAAGTCATTCTCTTAGCAGATACAAGCTGATAAGGTATGGTCAAAATTTGCCAAAATACGATTTTTTACCAACTTTGGCAGCAAATTGCAAAAAATCTACAGTGCATGGAGCTTCTGTTACACAAGTAGGCTATTCTACCCTAAACAGTGATCAGAATCACCAAATTTGAGTCTGATAATCGTCTTAGGTCGCGAGCAATAAAAGCACAAACTTGACGATTTGGACAGTTCTTTCAAGACACGAAAAAGAGGCCTTTCTAAAATAATTTTTACTGGCTGAACCATAAGGCTTATGGAGCTATAATTTGGTATGGTTTCATGCAAGTCTTATACATACATCCAAAAAAAATTTCATCAAAATCGGAGGGGGTCGAGTGGGGACGCCTCGTACACTTGATATGGAATGATCTCTATTCAAGTTTATTCAAAGGATTTTTTATTATTCTAATTTTTCTTTATATCATCAAAAACCTCAGACCCGTCACAACTTCGGGGGGGGGGGGGGGGGGGGGGATCTCCGACCATCAAACCTTGAAATTTTCTTTTTTTTTTTTTCTTTTTTAGTTGAATACTTTTTAAACTTTTGAGGTTTGAAAATTTCGGGGGGGGTTCTGACCCCCTGACCCCCCCCGCTGGCTACGGCCTTGGTATACCTCAACACCCAAATTTTGAATTGGTAGCCAATGGCTACTAACACCCCACAAAATGGTAGCCAAATTTCAGAAAATGGTAGCCAAACTTAAAATTAAAAAAATTTCAATGTAACTTGATAAAAATCAAGAATAAAGTTTGATTATACCCATATTTGAATGTTCAAAATTCAATAAATAAGTTCTAACTTGCTCTTATGAAGAAAAAAAAATATTTCTTTTGTTATTTGTTTTTGATACTTGTTCACAAAAAAAAAAAAAAAAAAAAAAAATCAATAAAATTTAAGTTTGGACAGTACGGTTTAAACTCGGGCCAACTTATCTGATTTTTTTTAGTATGTATAGCAAGAGCAGACATTCAAAATTCGGTGAAAACCCGACCTATGGTGTCAAAACACTTTTCTCTTTCTTTTTTGGTTTTAATCACATAGCAAAACAAGCAGCAAAATATTCTGAAGGAAAAAATGATTATTCAACAAAAGAATAAAATGAGCCAAGGTATAGATGGGAGCAGATAATAAAATCCCCCAAAACTTCGACAATAATTTGAATATTATCCGGATGTAAAAAGATTGAGATTCCAAACGAGGCCGCAATTTTCGTCGAATCACGTGTTTCTTTGTTGGCATTGGCGTCGAACTACTTTTAAGATTCATGTCACATGATATGAACGACGATTTAAAATTAGGTTAATTAGTAAATAAATTAAAAATAATACATAAAATGAGCCGAGCTACGGTAGTAGATAATAAGAAGCCTCAAAGATTCCAAAATAATTGAGATATTTTTAGGATGCGAAAGGATTGAAATCCCAAACAAGGTACGCAACTTTCGGCGAGGCACGTGTGACTTTGTGCGCACGAGCGGCAACTCACGTTTTTTTTTTTTGTTAACATTGTATGTCAATAAGCAAATAAAATAATAATAAAAAAAACCCCCTCAATTAATGAGTAAAGTGAGACATGTTGTGGTAGCAGATAACATAAGTCTCAAAAGTTCCAAACAGGATGCAAAAAGATTGATAGCTCAAACACGGCCCGCATATTTCGGTGAGCCACGTGCTTTTTGGTGGCATGAGCCAAACTATGTTTCAATGGTTAATATTACAATGAGCAATTAAAATTATATTAATAAATACATTACAAAATTACTCTATGGAAAGAGCCGAGTTACATTAACAGATAACAAAATGCCTCAAAACTTCAAAAATAATTGAAACATTATCAAGATGCAAAAGGATTGCCCTCCTCAAACCAGGTGCGCAATTTTTGGCGAGGCACGTGTTTCTATTAAAGAAGCGATATATTTTCAAGCGAATTTTAAGTGGATGAGAGTATAATACCATCTCCCTTCTACGCCCCCGGCGATCCGACTGCCGAATGTTTAGTGGACAAGAGGATTTGGGAAAAGGTCACATGTCAAGGTTAAGGTTGGGAAAGAGGTGTAGCATTTTTGAATTGTAGCCATGTTGGCGACCTCAGTGAAAATAATGATCGCCAAATCGTGAAAATTGGTCGCATTTGGCGACTGGCGACCGCGAGTGTTGACCTATATAATTTAGGCCATTTTTTGGTACCAATATTCTTTTACATTGACTAATTTTGAGAAATATGTAGGTTTTGGGTCAGTCAATTAATTTTTTTCCAGAAAGAACTCTTAGGGCCCTGCTCCACATCAGCGTAAAACGCGAGCGTAAAGCAGAAACGTAAAATTGATTAAATGGTATTCTTATGGAAAGTACCAGGATTTTCGGTTTCTGCCTTCGGTTTCGGTCGCGTTTTACGCTGATGTGGAGCAAGGCCCTTAGAGAATTCCCCCTTGTACCCAGAGTTTGCTATCACATTCTGTTGTACTCTTGCACCCCCAGAGCTGGGCATTGGAGAAATAAATCCAGGTCAGTTCCTAAGAGAAACGAAGCAGCACGAAACATGTTTTTCTAACAAATGTGATTTGTCTTTTCTCTTAAATAGACCTGAATGATAAGGAACTCTTATCTCTTTTCAAAAATTTTGCATTTATTTATATTAAAATTTTTAAAACTGCTGTTTGTTTTGTTTATTTTATAAGAAAAAAAAGGAAGAAAGAATAAAAGGAAAAAGAATTACTGAAATTTGAATGTACATTAGTAAATAAGTAATGCAGAAAGCACTAAGATTTGAAATTAAGGAACCTTCGTAAGTTGACACCTGCTTCACTCGCCATATTTTCGTCTTCCCTTGAGATGTCAAGTTATCGAGGGTCCACTGTATAAAGTTGTGTTCCGCTGCCATGATTTCTTTTAACTTTGCATTCTAACTGATAAAATTTACTTTTTCAGCCATCATCTCTAAGTTAAATGAAAATTCAAACATCGAAGAAAAGTTGGCTCTTGCTAAAAGGATCTTTTCTTGCCAGAAAATAAATCTCTTAAACAAAAAGGAAATAATTTTAAATTGGCTTTTTGATAATATCGGCAATTATTTGGAGTAAGTACCTATTCTCAATACCTTTTTTTCCCCTCAGTACCTTATTTCCTCAAATACTGTCGGCCCCGCTTAAACGAATACTGTCGGTTCCAAGAAATATTATTCGATAAACCAGGGTATTCAATTAAGCGGTGATCTTTAACATTACGTCTATGACTTCAGTTCTGAGATATTTTATTCGTATAAGCGGGGGTATTCGTTTATCTGTTGCCTGATTGAGCGGGGACGACAGTAGTTGCAAAAATTTATCGCATTGAATATTGAAAATATTGAAGTATAAATAATGGAGTAAAACGTTTTTAAATACAAAAAAGAGCAACTGCTTTCTTTGGTCTCCTCTTCTTCTACTTGTGTTTTTATGATTTTGCTTATTTGGTCTTCCAAAAGCAGTCAGATTAAAAGATCTTAACCTTACCAAGCAACCTTTAATTTTGATGTTTAAGATGCATTGAGTAGTTTGTCAAAATGGTGAAACAGTTTCTATTTATGTTAGCTATGATAAATCAATATATTTTTTTTAGTGCATCAAAGTTGAAATTAAGGTTTGAATTATGTTTATGTCTCCTAATTTTTTAACCGACTTCAACAAAGGAGGAGGTTATACAATTCGTAGGAGAATTTTTTTTTTTTTTTTTTGTATGTTATAAGATTTCTCGAAGATGCCTGGACCGATTTCAAAAATTCTTTTTTTGTTAGAAAGGGTTTCATTTCCGATTAGTCCCATTATCTCATGGTCCGGGTTTGATAACGGGAACCAGCAGAAATTGTTCGAAATAGAAATCGGGATCACTTTAAATGAAGGCTTAACTAAATCAAGCATGAAATTCAACTAAATTTAAACTTTATTCTGAACTTTATTTAAAATCGTAATTGTTAGGTTTTGACTATATTTTGATTATTTTAAGTGCATTTACACTAAAAAGAATGAAATAAAATATTTTTGAAAAAAAAATAGAACCGACTTCAGTTGGAAATTACTCTAAAAAGTAAAAAATGATTTTTTTTCTTTGAACACCATCGAAACTACTTTTAATCATAAGTTTTGAAGTCGGAGCAAAAACAATGTATAGAATCATACGCAACTACAATTAAACTATAAATATAAATTTTAATGAATCCAGGTTCTTTAAGAGCATTGGCATACATTTCATTGATTACCACACATTCGTGCAATGGTACAAATATTCTGCTTTAATTTTCAATGGTTTCTCTGAAAAATGTTGGCAAAATATGGTTTCTTATCATTTAAACTATCGTTTTTGCGCCGACTTCAAAACTTATGTTTAAAAGTAGTTTCGATGGTGTTCAAAGAAAAAAAATTATTTTTTACTCTTTAGAGTAATTTCCAACTGAAGTCAGTTCTATTTTTTTTTTTTTTTTTTCAAAAATATTTTATATCAATAATGTTTGTATTTATTATTTAATCACAAATATGCAATCTTATAAGCAAAGTCAGTTGAAAGAATATGCTTGGTAAAAAGGGAGCAAATATTAAAGTATTTTCTTCTCTCTTCTCACTAAAGTATTTTTTTAACGCTTTCATTTCCGGTATTCAATTTTGATTGATTCAAACTTTTTTTACTTTCTAGTTTCAAAGAGTTGATTGTATTATTATTATGACATTAAAGTATGTTATAAATTCATTAACAATTGACTTGAAAAAATACATATATCTATGTCTATTTTGTTACTGTATTGATGTGTTTTGCTTGATTTTTTTAAACTGAAACTTGTTCTCTTGCAGTAATAATTTACCTTATAATTCGAAACTATTGTGGCAGACATTACATGAACTCTTAGTTCTAGAGCTAGAATCCTCTAACACCCAAGTGATACTTCTCAAAAGTAACTGCATTAAAGTAAGTTTTTATGTATATTTTCCAATTATTTATCAACTTAGCTTTATTATTTTATATAACAGTATTAGTTTATTTACTTTTTACATCTGTAAAACTTGATTTTTTTTATTTTTTCAAACAAAAAACCAAAAATGTTTTTAGCAACCTTTAGTATTTGCTAAATATTTGTCCATGACTTGAAAAAGGTGCATCTACATATACATATAAAGGATTTTTTTTTTTTTGTAATCTTTTGTAAATCTACTTTGCATAAAATTGAAAAATATTTCACGTTGCAATTTTCCAATGATTAGAAGCACCTGCAGAAATAATTTTTTGAGGATAGTAAAAAATGGTTTTACCTCATAAGATTTTTCTTAGCAAAGCTCTCATAAGAGCATTTTATGTTTTTAATACCACTGAAAGCTTTATAGTACAGAAAAATTATGTATAAAGTTACTCTGAATTTTAGGTAAATTATATTTACCACTGCACATACTTTTGCCAAATCTATATCAATAAAAATGAGTGAATGCTTGTATGTTTGTTTGTGTACTTGTTCTCTATACAAATCCACAGTTTGCATCAGCTTTTCATCAAACTTGACACAGAGGTTCCTTGATGCCCTAGAATTCTCATAGGTGGCAGGGTTTGAAATAAGGTTCAATTTTGAAGGGGGAATTCCCCCCTTTACTTCTAATTTCAGGGGGGATTTTTTGAGTCTGGGGGGGGGAGGAAGAATATAAATTTTCATTAAGTCTGACATGCTACAGCTTGATAAAGAAAAAAGCTGAACTTTTCGCGTTATAAATAAAACGTCAAAAATCAACATTTAAGATGGTGATTAATGTACTCACAATCAAAGAGCTAATAGAATATTTTTCTTATTGAATTTTTTTTTATTTAAACATTGTTTTTTTTTAATTCAAGATTTTAGAAACTTTAGATGCTAAAGGACTTCTAATCATAAAAACAATTAAAATTTTGTTAAAATAGTTTTTTTTCTTCTAAAATTTATCAGATTTGAACACTGAACTTTATATTTTAAATGATAGAGCAGTGTTGATTTTCACAATGCCTTTTTTAATTGAGTCTCCAATTAAAACGTCAGCGTCTTGCGATTTAAATTTAAAATTTATTGATTTTGATAACCATTCATACCGGAATTATTTTATTCTAAGCTAGGGATATCACGAAATTTACCGCTGTCGGAAACAACGATCGACATTTTTGAATGGAAAAATGGTTAACATGAATAAAAAAAAATGACTAATTTGTTTGCAATTTTAATTTACTTAAAAATGAAGAAGTACAAGAAATATTGGATCGCTTAAAAAAGACCCAAGAAAGAACTTTAAATAATGCGCACAAAAGCCATCCCCACACGAATGAATTGAATTGTCAAAACAAAACCTCTTTTCCCGGGCAAACAGCCTACGCGCATTCCACACATGCGCATAGATCCTTAAATAGCCAACGAATGCGCCAAGAGAGTAGTAGGTGAACTTTGAACTCCGCTGGCCTTGGGTACATGACGTCACTCATTGGCAGCGGAGAGAGTGATTTATTGCCAAGAATGGTAATCGCCAAGATCAAAGCTAAAATGCGACTGGGCATCTGGACATCGCTTGAAAAGGAATGTTTTCAGTTGGCACTGCCTAATTTCTACACTACGAGATTTTTTTTTCTTTACTCTGCATTCCCTGGCTTGAATTCGTTGTCCTGTTGAAGAAAATACCAGGGGGGGGGGGGGGAAATCCCGCACAGCCTTTTTTTTTTTTTTTGCGGGATTTTTCGATTCTGTGCGCGTTTCGCGCAATCCCGCACGCTAATTTAAACCCTGGGTGGGGTCTTGAAATTTTGAAAAATCTAAAAAGCTCAAATTCAAGTTTTTTGTCAAAAAATGACCCTTTTATAGGAATCTAGCCTATTATTAGACCTATTTTTTTAATCGACATGAGCCTTTAGGTTACAAATTGATAAAATTAATGGTACTAGGTGACCCGTGCGGAATTCCGCACAAAAAAAAAATTGTAAATTCTTGTACGTTTGCACAACATCGCCCTCAACTGCCGTCGTTCTGACAACTTTTCAAAGAGATCAAAGACACGTTCACTTTTACAACTACTACAAAAGTGATACCCTATATTAAAATCAAATACCCAAGGCTACTACTAAACTAAATACTAACGTTATCGCAAAACTACCATAGTATTTTGAAACAATAAAAGTTACAATTGAGGTTTACCGAGCTAAGCCTTGGCTTGAAATGTCGCATTTAAAATTGATTTGAACAACAATGGTAACGATTTTAACAGTTGAGCAAAAAATTTAACTTTTTCAAACTTCAATCGCTTATAAGTCGCTTAAACGTGGATTTTCGAGATTCTCGTTACGCGGCGCTAGCAGAGAAACGTTCTAAAGAACGCATTTTTTTAATCTTTTGACTGAAATCAAAATGGAGACTATACGACAGTTATTTCGACAGTTATTTTAGTTCTATATTCTAGATAGAGTCAATTTTGTGCCCAAAAATTGAAGTTCGAATAAAAAACGAACCGACACTTTTTAGAGGGTGGGTCTAATTTTCGTCAATAGCCCGTGGGATAAGCTTCGAAATCATAAATTTTCATGCAATTCGATAAAGAAATGAGCGAGTTTCGACCGGGTATAGGATTCGGCTTAGAGAAATAATATATGGAGATTTAAATATTAGCATTTTCCAACAAAGATTAAAATTAAAACAATGAATTTTCATTTCAAGGCTCACCTATTTCATTTTAGCATGAAATAAGTCAAAAACAATTAAATTTTCTTATCCTCCTATCAGAGGAATTATGCAAAAACATGGATTGAAAGCCTTATACATGTTTCGCTTTTAGCTGGTGCTATTTTTCTGTGAACTTTCCGTGATAATTAAGTTCTTTTGGGAGTTTGTACCTAGAACTTTTTGTACAACCATGTGGACTGAATTCAACCAAATAAGAGGTATCTTGCAATAATAAAATGTCCTTTAAAATCAGAAAATGGCCTTTCTAGGCCTATATTTGTAACTGACATGAACCTTTAAGCATACAACTTGATAAATTTACGGATATTTCATTCCAATTTTTGCGAGCTTTTTTTCGTCCTCCTATTAGAGGAATTATGCAAAAATGTGGATTAAAAACCTCATACTTTTTCGCTTTTACTTGATGCTATTTTTTTTTTTTTTTTGTGAACTTTCCGTGAATCCTGAGTCAATTAAGTACTCCGGAGTAGATTTGAGGTCTCCCTGTTTCTCCCACGGACAGCTCTATGTTGCCTGCTCGAGAGTAGGTTCACCCAAAAATTTATTTATTCTTGTGCCTGAAGGTGAAACTAAGAACATTGTTTATGAACAAGTTTTGCGTTAAATTTTTATTAGAATTTTTTGAGAAGCTATTGTTTTATATTAATACGCACCCGGGCAACGCCAGGTATAAAGCTAGTACTATATAAATGAGCGGTAATAACTAGGAACTTTGTCATAAAAAATGTAACCTGAGGATTAGGTTATTAAGCAGACACATAGCCTTGACTTTTAATAAATTTATTTATATTTTTCACATAATAGAGAATGTTAACATCTTCCTCCTCTCACAGTTCCTCCTCCTCAATATTAAAAACAGATCAGCAGTAAATATAAGCTATTTTCTCTTTATGCACAATACATTTGTGTAAGAAAGAAAATCAATACCTTTCTCTTGTTATGTATGATTTATATTAGGT
Source organism: Uloborus plumipes (assembly GCA_038373865.1). Classification (NCBI taxonomy): domain Eukaryota; kingdom Metazoa; phylum Arthropoda; class Arachnida; order Araneae; family Uloboridae; genus Uloborus; species Uloborus plumipes. The sequence continues at coordinate 40,061 of JAXGGA010001174.1, forward strand.
TGGTGCGTATGAAATGTCGGATTCTTAAGTGATTGTATAAAACTGCATATCTTTCTTCAAAAGCTGTTTATTCAATCAAAGTATACTCCATTCGCTTCAATACACTTCTCCCAACGAGATTTTAAAGCGTAGATGCCTGTCTTAAAAAAATTTTGGTCTTTAGAATTAATAAACTTAGATATCGAGTTTTTTAGACTGTCTACATTTTCATAGTGTTTGCCCCTTAAAAACAGCTCTAAATGCTTGAAAAAATGAAAATTGGTCGGCGAGAGATCCGGTGAATATAGTGGATGCTGCAAAACTTCATATTCCAGTTTTTTTTTGGGGGAGGGGGGTCTTCCGCACGGCTCATTTTACAGTGAAAAATCGCCAGTCCGAAAATTTTTCGAACCAACGCTGCACTTTCCGATCGTTAACCGTATTCTCCCCAAACGCTTGGTTATGTTGTGTGCAGCTTTTGCAGCACTATTACCAAGTTTGTACTCATATAAGAAAATGACGCGAATGTCGGCAGAATTCATATCGGCAATAAACTCAAAAGAAATAACAAAAGGGAAGACCTTCGAGAAAACCTATTTTGCTGAAATGAGTCTCTGGCAATGGACAATACGACTATGAATGAGGTTATGCCAAAGACAAAAGTATAACGAAAACAGGGAGACAAACGTCCGCATGTAAAGAGAATCCAACATTTTATAGGCACCAACCTAATATTTCAAAAAGTTCCACCTCAAACAAATTTCAAAGCAAAAAGACTTCAAAAGAAAGTATAAAAAATGTTTTTTGAATTTAAAGACTATTTCTACAATTTATATAAATTTGGTTCACATGAAAAATTATGAAATAAAATAAAAGTATAGTTTCTTAATTAAAATAGTCAAAAATTGCAGTTAATATTTACATTTTATTTCAAAAGACTCCAGCAGTCCGGGCGACTGCCCAGAGCCCGCGCCGACTTCTATGATTGTTACTGATTTCTTTTTCTTTCTTTTTTTTGTTTTTGTTTTGCTTAAGTCTGTACAAAACAAGCTTCAGTTTGTTCAATGCTCTATTACATGCAGGGCCCATGATAAATGCAAAACAAGGATGAAAAGGAGCATCAAGAATAAGGGGCCCCCAATGCAGTTTATTCTCCACTCCTTTTTTCACCCACACAGATAGTACTACTCTGATTGGGGCTCTCCCCCCCTTCCCTAAGGGAACCAGTTTTCTCGTAAGGCTGACAATGCCTCTCGTTTTCTGTGGCGACTAATCCCAGGTGGTGGAGGGAGCCTTGCACAGAACAGCCCGACTAAGCAATAAGCCCTCCATTTTTGGGGGGCCCCAAATTGGTTTAAGTTCTAGTCTACCATTAAATAAAACGGGAGAAGATCAGGATTTTATCCTTTATTAAGTTTCTTTTTTCTTCTTCTTTAGTAAGATGTAGAATGGTCCCCCCTGCCCTCCAAAAAAAAAAAAAAAAAATTTTGAGAGAATACTTGAACACCTGAAGTCAACCCACCTCATTCTTCATTCATGTTTGCGTTTAGTTTTAAGTGTCTACAACATAGGGCAAAGAAAAAGTCTTTGGCCTCGACAGAGCTCTCCAATATCCCAACCGGGCTTGTCTATCAGTAACACATTTCTAAGAAAGGGTTCAAGAAACTTAAAGTTTAGAATAATGGTTGATTTGATGTTTGCAAGGGACTGAGAGGAGATGAACAATGCCTTCCTCTATGCTTGAAAAAAAATCTGTAATTTAGTGGCAAGAAAAACTGTTTCCATTATTAAGGTTTCATAGTTCCATTATTAAGGTATTTTCATAGCTTTATTATAGTTTAGACAAATCGAAACTTTATTTAGGAGTCAAGGGCTCCTTTTCCTTAGAGCCCTTCTTTTTTTCCAAAAATCTGGATCGAGTGTCCCTTTCTATTGTTGCAGCTGAATCCTCTATATTTCCTTAACATCTGTATAAATAGTCTAAAATTGCTGTATTTAGATTTCGAAGGAAATTTTCTGAAAAAGCCCTTGACAAACCTTCTCAATTTCCTTGAAACAACCCAAAATTGCCAAAAATTGTATTTTCCAAAGTTCAATATTGGAAAATTTTCAAGAAAAACCCATACACATTATCTTCAGAGATAGCCTAATATATGTTACCATTTTAAAAAATTTGGGAAGGAACATTGACATTCTCCCTTCGCCTTGCATTTCCAAAAATAGTTTCAAATTGCAAGTTTTAACACCATTTTTGAAAATTTCTCCTCATTCTGTACACATTTCCCGCATCCTACCTCCTTCCTTAACACCACAAGAGAATGAATATAACCATGTTTTAAAACTTTAATTTCGAACCATTTTCAGGAGAGATCCTCAATCCTACCTCTGACGTCACCAAAAATTATATAAATTATCCCCATTTTCTCTCTCTCTCTCCCTCTTTCATTAAAAAATAATATAGAGTTGAAAGCAGGGTGGCAGTATCAAACTTTCTTCCCACTCTCTGTTTTGCATGTTAACACTAAGAAATATTTAGTTGAGAATGGAGTTGTATTTTGTTACTTTGTATTACTTCATTTTAGATTTGTTTTGCAATAAAATCATGCAATGCACTAACCTTTGACAGTTTTTTATGTATTGTTTTCCATGTTATTATGATACTGTATGTGTATGCATTAGCTATCTTGATGCACCTCGTAATTACGAAATTTACACCAAATGAGTGATATTGTAAGCTTGAAATATTTTAGCAACAATTTTCAGCAATTACTTTCCTTGGTTTTGACACTTTTTAAAAATCTTCTTATTCCTATTAGAAGAGCGGCGCGGGGTGAATAATACTAATTGAATACAGGGTAAAATATGTAAAAATAACCAAATGGAGAAGCCTCGAACAAGTCATTGGTCCTAAAAATTTCTGTGCACACCCCTGCCCCTAGTAATGAATGCACTAGCCTTTCCCCCCTCCCAAAAGTATCGTCTAGATTGGATCCGCCACTGGCTGGGAGTCTTAGCTATATGGCCCAGGCCAAATAAAAGCTCAACTGAAAAATAGTTAAAGTTAATTTTATATACCTCTTTCTAAGCTAGACAGAAATGGGAGACGAAAATCGCTGCATGATCTTGTAGAGTCGACGAGAGGCCCTGTCAGCCTAGTCAAAAACTAGAAGCCCGGAATCAGAGGAGTATAAATTCTGAAAGTTTTATGTGGGGGGGGGGGGGGCAACTTATTTGATGTGTATACATGTGGGGTTTTATTGAGAAAAATATCTTTTGTCAATTTGAATTTGGTTATGAATATAAAAAAATATTTTAATATGTATTAGTTTTAGCAACAATTAACAGGGGTTGAACACAAGGGGGGGGGCTGTAGCTTATCTTGATTCATTGAAAATTTTAAGGGGCTGTTGCTTGGGATCTTTTCTCCCTTTTTTGAAGGGTTTTGCTCAAGGGGAAAGGGGTGGGTGATACCACTCATGCAATGGATGCCCATGTAATTTTTATTTATTTATTTATTTTAACTTGGGGGGGGGGCGCAAAAAAATTGTTACCCAGTTTCCTGCAAGACCTAGAGCCTCCACTGGATGCCAGTTAATTGAATCAGTGATTAACTGAAGCAGCCGCTTGTATGGAATCACCAAGTTTAGATTAAATAACACTGCCTCGTTTGAAAACTGAATATACGAATATTATATTTTTCCCATTGGTTATCTCTATGTTGTTTTCTAGGTTATATTGCAAGCACTGAAGAAATGTTCTCTGAAGGATGATGTACTCATCATGTTGCGTTGTATAACGACATGTTTAAAATCTCCATTTTTATATGGATTGCTTATTGTTGACGGAACTGTTTTGGTAAGCTAAAACGTAAAAATTGTTTCCGTATACTGGTGTTAAATTTGAATTAAATTAAATTAAATTTATATTTAGACTTTTTAACAAGCAATTTCTGCTCTTTGGTAATGTGTATAATTATACTTTAGGGTGGTCCTTAGCATGAAGAGTAGACTAATTTTATTTTTTAATAAGTCTTTCCCCCTATTTATTTATTTATTTTTGAGTCAATAAGTACCTTTTTCCTTTTTTTTTTTAATAATAGAGGCTTGCAATGAAAAACAAATCAATAATAATAATAAGTGATCTTGTGTATTTTTGGTGCTAATTTCAGGGGAAATTATTAAAAAATTCCATTACGTCAAGAATTTTTGAAAAATTTGATTTCTATTTTTCCTTTGCTGTTGCTTCAAAAATAATTGATTTTACTAGAGATGGGCTGAAGCTTTTGTCAAGCCGAATCTTTAGCCATTTCACCTAAGCTTCGGTCTGGCCGAACCATGAGGTGTGCTTCGGCCTATAATAATTTATGTTGTAAATTTTCATTTTGCAACTATGATTCCATAAAATATTGTCCTCTATCAATACAGTATTATAAAATAGTACCTGGCGACCGAGCCCCGCTCGGTTAAAAAAAAGAGGTTTGTAAAATCGTGTTTTTTTTCTAAAGTTCGAAGTACTTATTTAGATAAACTTGAAAAGCATATATAAACCCTTAGTTGCAATTACGCATTTAAAACAGATGTAATTTATTTTAAAAACAGTACCTTATTTGGACGAGGCATCATCATCACAACCTTATTTAAATGATGCGCACCGTGGGGGGTGCTGGGCCAAGGATTTGCTCGGCCCTTGGTCTGGTTCAAAAAGAACAGAGCGCTTTTCATGGCCCCATCCTGGTCAAACCACCAGTTGTGATAATTACGGGGGACCCTGGAGTATGAAGTGAAGTGAAAGTCAAAACCAACTGAAACCAAATGCGTACTGGACAATAGGGATTCTGCATCCATTTTCATCAACCACTTCCATGCCTTCGAGGCCAAATGAAATGAAATGAAAATCACACCACAATAACTTTATTTTGATTGGTCTCTTTAACATTTTAAAAACAATAACAATTCTTACGTGTTGCCAAAATTTGTTTGCCAAATACCATAAAACTTTAAATTTACACTAATGTGATTAAATATGAAATCCATCTCAAGGACAGTCAATTAAGTACTCCGGAGTGGATTTGAAGTTTCCCTGTTCCTCCCACGGACAGCTCTATGTTTCCTGCTCGAGTGTAGGTTCACCCAAAAATTTATTTATTCTTGCGCCTGAAGGTAAAACTAAGAATGTTGTTTATGAACAAGTTTTGCGTTAAATTTTTATTAGAATTTTTTGAGAAGCTAAAGTTTTATATTAATACGCACCCGATCAACGCCGGGTATAAAGCTAGTTGTTATAATAAAATGTGGTTGCTATGAAACTAACAATAATAGTAATTATAAAGAAAATGGTGATAGAAATTTTCTCAAACATTTTAAATGGAGGCACAAAAAACAGGGTTTTTGTGAAAACTCACGTTTTTACAGAAAAAACGCCGATGTAGATGAACTCAAAAACCAAAACTATATCTAAATACAAAATTATATTAAAATCGTTAGAGCCGTTTTCGAGATCCGAAATATATATATATATATATATATATATATACAAGAATTGCTCGCTTAAAGATATTGAAGTACCAGGGGACCGAGCCCACTCGGTAAAAAAAAAAAAAAAAGAGGTTTGTAAACTCGTGTTTTTTTCTAAAATGCGAAGTACGTATTTAGATAAACTTGAAAAGCATATTTTGCCTTTGGTTGCAATTACGCATTTAAAACAGCCGTAATTTGTTTTAAAAAACACAACCTTATTTAATCCATGCTCACCGTAAAATCACACCCAATTTCATTTCATTTGGCGCCGAAAGCGCGGGAGAGGTTGATGAGAATGGATGCAGAGTCCCTGTTCTCCAGTACGCATTTGGTTACAGTTGGCTTTGACTTTCACTTCACTTCACACTCCAAGGTTCTTCCCCGTACATACCACAACTCGTGGTTTAACCGGGATGGGGCCCCGAAGAGCGCTCTGTTCATTTTTTAACCAGGCCCAAGGGCCGAGCAAACCCTTAGCCTAGCATCTCACAGAGGTAGCGTTTCACTTGGAGGATTTTATGACCACGAACATTTTTAACGTCCCCTAGCCACCATTAATGAAGAAGGTGGATCTTTGATCGGCTCGGCTCCCTCTATATGATCGGCCCGGGACCCTCCGGTTACGAGTCCGACGACTTACCGATCGGACTACCGCGGCCCACACCCAATTCTAACTTTATTTTGATTGATCTCTTTTAAATTTCAAAAACAATAATAATTATCTAATTATCACGTGTTGCCACAACTCGTTTGCCAAATACCATACAATTTTAAATTTACGTTGATGTGATTAAATATGAAATCTATTGTTATAATAAAACTTTTGAATAAGTGAAACAGCCTGTATAAGAGACTATATCTAGTGAAGCCTTGCTTTAACATTTCAAAAACAATAACAATTTAACGTTGCCAAATACCATAAAATTTAAACTCGCGCTGATGTGATTAAATAAGAAATCCAATGTTTATAACAAAACGTCGTCGCCACGGAAACAGTAACAATGAAAGTAATCATAAACAAAATGGCGAAATAAAAGCTTCTCAAACTTTCAATGAAGGCATAAAAAAAACGGGGGGTTTTGTGAAAATTCGCGTTTTTACAGAAAAAACACCGACGTAGATGAACTCAAAAACCAAAACTCTATCTGAATACCAAATCTTATCAAAATCGTTAGAGCCGTTTTCGAGATCCGAAAAATAAATAAATATATATATATATATATATATATACAAGAATTGCTTGTTTAAAGGTATTAGATATTTAAGAGCCATTTTTTTTTTAAGAATCAGGCAGTCAAAAAACTTGACATTTTTGATTTTACTGAAAATTTCAGAATATGGTCTTTATTTAAAATTATTAAACATGTGTTTTTTTATTTTTTCAAAATTTTTTTTTCTTTCCGTTTTGGGAGGTCAAAGTTGGACTTTGCTCTTTTGTTCAATAAAAGCATGCCAACTTAGATGAGCCAATACTTTTTGCTTTAGGAATGAACTGTGGAACTGACAATTATTTTGTGTTCTACTATATCCCACTAGCTATAAGTACATAAATATTTGTGGACAACTCTTGGCGCAAAGGTCAGAGGTCACTCAAAGTTGTACGAAAAATAGTTTTTTAATGCAACTTTAACCGACCAAATCTTCGTGTGGAAATGGTGCACCACGGTAGTGTATATATCAGTAAATACCCACCAAAGAGTAGTATCCAAAAGCATAAAGATATGTGTGGTTGATATTTTGCACATCGAAATATTTGACTCTGAAGTTGCAGAAATTGCAAAATCACGTGACTTTAAGGGTCATTATATCCTTGCACCATGAGTGACCAGATACAAAACTAGTTGGAGTAGAAGCCTTTCTTGTCCCAGAAACACAATCCGTTAACAAACCTATGACTACTCTTTCAGTTTTTGCATAATTCGGCTCTAAACTTTGAAAAATGAGTGTTTTTCGGCGTTAAGAAAAAAGGCCAATTACCTGTTTTAAAATAGGTATTGCTATTATTTGTAGCATTATTATATCCCAACTTCCTAACTAGCTGAAATGGCATCTAAAGATGGTTATACAGTTGAAACCAAATTGAAAATGAATTGTCGAAAATACTCAGTATACGTCAAAACCATATTTTTTTATTTGTCAAGGCGACGTTTTTTTTTTTTTGTTACAGCTCTTTATTCTGTTCAGTTCCAACAAGGTAAGCAATTTATGTACTTCTTGTCGTTCTAGTTGCTGTAAAATAGGAAAGCAATGTATCTTAAGTCTGATATAACGCAATATATCCTGTCATAAGTTTATAATGCTAAAAGAATATTTTGAAATGGACAATAAACAGAATCCAAAAAAAAAAAAAAAACTTCTCTTCAGCTGTGCCCTCTTGGTCGATGTTGTGAATGTCATCAAAAACTCAACTTTTTCACAAATCATAAGCCTCTTTAGCAGAATGTCACTTCTTAAAAATCTTGGTACATTAAAGCCCCTCGGTGTAGGTCTGGAAATTTTTGATGACATTCATGACATCAAGCAAGAGGGCGCAGCTGAACAAGTAAGTTTTTTTTTTTTTTTAGATTAGTTCTATTATCCATTTCAAAATATTCTTTTACATTATAAACTTGATATGACAAGAGAAATTACTTTATATCAGACTTAAGATACATTACTTTCCAGTTTTACAGCAACTGGAATGATAAGAAGTTCATAAATTGCATACCATGTTAGAAACGAACAGAATAAAGAGCTGTAACAAAAAAAAAAACGTTGCCTGGACAAATAAAAAAATATGGTTTTTTTTTTTTTTGTATACTGAGTATTTTTGAGAATTCATTTTCAATTTGGTTTCAACTGTATAACCATCTTTAGATGCCATTTCAGCTAGTTAGGAAGTTGGGATATAATAGTGCTACAAATAATAGCAATACCTATTTTAAAACAGGTAATTGGCCTTTTTTCTCTAACGCCGAAAAACACTCATTTTGCAAACTTTAGAGCCGAATTATGCAAAAACTGAACGAGTAGCCATAGGTTTGTTAACTGATTCTGTTTCTGGGACAAGAAAGGCTTCTACTCCAGCTTGTTTTATATCTGATCACTCATGGTGCAAGAAGACAATGACCCTCAAAGTCACGTAATTTTGCGATTTCTGAAATTTCAGAGTCAAATATTTCAATGTGCAAAATATCAACCACACATATCTTTATATTTTTGGATACTACTCTTTAGTGAGTATTTATTGATATATACACTACAGTGGTTCACTGTTGCCACAAGAAGTTTTGGTCCGTCAAAGTTTCAATAAAAAACTATTTTTCGTACAACTTTGAGTGACCTCTGACCTTTGCACCAAGACTCGTCCACAAATATTTATGTACTTACAGTTAGTGGGGATATAGTAGAATCCAAAATAATTGTCAGTTTCACGGTTCACTCCTAAAGCAAAAAGTATTGGCTTATCTAAGTCGACATGTTTTAATTGAAAAAAAGAGCTAAGTCCAATTTTGACCTCCCAAAACGGAGAGAAAAAAATTTTTTGAAAAAATAAAAAAACACGTGTTTAATAATTTTAAATGAAGACCATATTCTGAAATTTTCAGCAAAATAAAAAATGTCAAGTTTTTTGACTGCCTGATTCTTAAAAAAAAACAGCTCTTAAACATAGAAGAAAGTTATATTTAAATAAACTGATTGTGTGTTTTGAGCCCTTGAAATTAAAAGCTGTTAAATAATTAATGGCATATTATATTTAACTTAAAAATTCTTATGAAATAAATATAAATAAATTAAATTTAATTACATCTAGCTAATAATTACATGAACACTTTAGGTGCTTTAAAATAAAGCTACTCAAATGTGACATTTTTATGTGACTTTTCTAGTGTAGACACTTGGAGATATAGAAATGCCAATTTTTAACATTTAACAAACCAGGATTTTTCTTAAAGCCATATTTTACTTAATAAAGTTGTAGGTATGCAATTCCAGTGTTTTTTTTTTTTTTTAAATCTATTAACATGTTGACAAATTTTAATCCATTTTCTAGACATTGATGAAAATTATAGTAGTTCAGTATTATAAAACATCCTAAGAATTTACAAAAGTAAATTAAAGCTGAATTTTTATTTATTTTTTATCAAACAAAATATTAAGATAGCTCCCATTCCTTGCGCATCCACTTTTGAGGAAAGATATTAAGTTTTGATTTCATTTGTTACTTCAAAGAAAAAACTTATTTTCAATTTTATTCTTTTAGAAGAAAACATTGTCAAAACTAATTTTATTGTGTGTGTGTATGGTTTTTTTTTTTTTTTTTAATATAAGTACTGGATGGAAGCTAAGGAAGAATATCTGTGCTTTACTCTAACAAATTCAACTTCAAAATTTTTAAATTAAGAATATTTTGTCATCTGTTACGCACACAATATTACGATATAATGTAAATAGCAGCAATTTTTAGTTAAATTATTCTGTAATTTAATATTTGCTCATATGAGTTGGTTTTATTATAATTATCAACTTAACTGTAGGAGATGTTTTTTACATTCCAAAAAACGCTTCATACTGCACATTTAGAATTTAAAAAAAGTAGAACTGTGCTTTTCTGAGTCTACCAGTATAAAGCAAAAATAAATACTTTTATTTCTAAAATTAATTTAAAGATGAGACAGTAAGCTAAAAAAGTTGTGTAAAACTATGAATATTAAAACCTATGGAGAATAGGATCATATCTTATGCATTTATTAATGCATTCAATGTTAAAATCAATATGTGCACAAGACAAACCTTTGGCCATTTGTTGGCTGATGCTTTGGTATTCGGCGATTCGACTAAGCTGCACTTCACGCCATCTCTAACTATAATGTTGATAAAATACAAATAGCAGCTAATTTCTAGTAATATAATATTTGATCATATCAGTTGGTTTAATTAACAACTTTACTGTAGAACATGCTTTTTATATTCTAAATAATGCTCATTCTACTTATTTAAATAAAAACATTAGAAATGTCTTCTTTCCTTGTATTTCCAGTGCAAAACAAAAATAAATACTTTAATTCGTGAACTTAATTAAAACTGAATTATTACGCTAAAACTGTTGCGTAACACTAAGAATATTGAAGTATATGCAGTATAGTAACATATTGTATGCATTTATTACACGCTCTATGTTGAAATTTCAATATGTACAACAACCAAAGCTTTGGTTCTTAGTTGGCCGAAGCTTCGGTATTCAACGCTTCAGGCAAACTCCGCTTTGCGCCATCTCTAGTTTCAGCCAATGTTACATGCAGTATCTGGCCATAATGATTTGTTTTTAAATATATAATCTATTCTAATGATTCTCATTGCTTTTTCAGCAATAAATGACTTTTTATTGGTCTGAATTTAAGAAAAAAAGATCAAAAATGCCAAATTTTTACGCATCCGTACTGCAGAAAAAAATTGTGTCTCAGGGATAAAAATTTGATTTTACAAGGAAGGACATTGAAGCCAGATTGCATTAACCTCCTCTGGAAGAGAGAAAAACTCTAAGTTCTCTTGGGTTTAAACTTTTTTATCGAATTATGTAGATAGGAACCTTCTTTACTTCATTTTTGCTCTTTAAAATTTGGTTTTGCGATCTTTCTACAGAATTCGTGAAATTGTATGAATCTGAATCTTTGTTTGTTCTAAAAAATTTCTGAATTTGCATTGTACAAAGTTTATTGAGCAGAATTATTAACTAATTCTTCATGTCCCTTGTGTCGCCCCTCCCCCCCCCATCCCCCGAAAAAAAAATTGTGTGAAATAGGAAAACATTACATTTCTCAAACTGTGCTGTAATTTTCTTTTGTCAAAATTAGGGTGTCTTTTGAAAATAAAAATTTAAATATTTTGCAAAAATTTAATGTCCAATTTATTTTTCCCACAAAAATGGAATATTGAGAACAAATGCGTTCGCAAAAATAGGTAGTGAGATAAAAATCCTAGATTGACTCTGATCAAGAAATGGGTGATTTAATATAAACTCCAGTTTCTCTATTCCAAATCGTATTTTTAAGTGCTAAATCATCATGAAACCTTAATTTTAACCAAGTGTTCTCATTTTTTTCAACCTTAATTCCATAATACCGTATGGCAAGCTTGTGAATAATATGTTTTCAAAATTTTTATTTTTGGACTCCTCTATATACTCTTCTGAGTTTCGATTTCTATTTGTACTGTACATTGAACAGTAATGATCTTATTTAATACTTTTTGCTGTGTACATAAATTGTTTTAATTTTCAATATCAATATAGATTGCATTCCTGTTTGCCAGTCTGGAACTGTTAACCAAAATTAAGCAGTGTGAGCCTGTAAATACAACTGCATTAAATACAGCAAAATCCTTATCAAGTACTTTGATGGAGCTTTCAAATAGTGTTTCATTTCCCAATGAAATTTCAAAGGTAGAATTCATATTTTTCTTGATTCAATTTCAGATTTTAATATTGACTGCAAAGAAATATTTTATATATATTCATGTTTCTTATTTTTTCACTTCATTTTGATGTCTGTGAACCATTTTTTAGCTATAAATTTTCCGCATTTAAGCTACATTTTTTGTGGCTTGAAGTAAAAATTTTCAAATGCCTGAATAAAGTAAAGTTATTTTTAAAAAACTAACTTAATTTAGTGTTAAAGCATGTGCACACACAAAAATTATTTTAATGTATAGTTCATTTTAATGAAAGTTAATTTACTGTTTTTTCTTGTACTAAAACAGACTGTACTATTAATCATTTGCTGAAATTAAACATCAATGCCATCAGTGAAGGATAATAATAATAATGCTGAAATACACAAATTAGCAGGAAACTGCCGACATGTGTTTTATTGTTACAAGGAAACCCTTTTTCAGAGCAAAAGAGAATTGCGTTTTGGGTATAAAGACATCCAGTAGAAGCTTTTGCAGGGTTTGTATGCTCTTTGAAAAACTTTTAAAAGTGCTTGAAAAAATAAATGCATTTTCAGATGCTTAAAAGTGCTTTAAAAAGTTTGGAAACCTTGAAAATGTTTGAAATGTTGCTTAGTACTTGAATTCTTCCAAAAAAATTGGATTGTGCTAAAAATTTCTCAAAAATATTTAGCAGTGCAATTTTTTAATTGTTTGTTTTTAACATTTGTGGTTGCAAAAAATTGCTTTTCCTGTCTGAGATTTCAATGCTTTTGCATCTTGTGAATATTTCTTTATTTTTCACAGTTGGAGGTTATTTTGACGGATACTACCTTAGATTGACTTATTTTACCTTTAATTTCAGTACATAATTAAGGATTTTTGTTTAACTCAGGCAACATTGAGTTTACTCGACCTTCCATAAAAGTTGCTTCTTGGGTTAGAGATTTCAATCTTTATATGTTTTAAATCTTTAAATATTTTGTTCAACCCATATGCTATTTTTACATATGCTACTTTAGGTTAGCATATTTTCTAACCTAAAGTAGAATACCTAATTTTGATCAATAGTTTTGAAAATTTTTATTTTGGGGGAAATGCCAAGATCAAACATATTTCGTATAAATTTGTTTCCCATGTTTAAGACTTCAATTCTTTTGCATCATGTAAATACTTTAATATTTTTGGCAATTGGGAACTATTTTGACATCTGCTACTCCAGATATGCTGGTGAGTTATCTTTTGTTTTAATAATTTTTTTTTTGTTCTTCATGAATAATTTTCAAAACGATTGATAATTTGACATCCAGACGTTTTCTGTTCATTTTTATGTAATGAAATTATTGTTTGGCATAAAATAAATGCATAGCGGTAAAATCACTTTAGATTTAATCAAATGCATTTTTTTTTCTGATTGTAAAATAAAATAGCCTTTTTCTTTTACTTTGTACCTCAAGGTCTGGAAATTTACTTATCTTGAATAGAAAGTACAACTAACTAAAAGTGATATGTGTTATTGAAATAAACTGCAATGGATCTTACTAAACTGCTCATCAAATTTTTGTGAGCTGTTTTTAAATACTGTTTGTGTCCCTAATGTGTAGCTCATAAGTGTTACCCCAGGGAATAATCATTATTTTACTGCATTTTTTATTGCAGTTAGCTATAAGGACTCCCTATTTGTTTCTCATTAGAGTGTGTAATTCTAAAGTTGCATAATTTTATTCTTTAACAGTTGTATCTTAGAGTGTGCAATTCAATATTATGAATATTTTTATTATCACTCATGAGCGTTACCCATTAATTGTGCATTATTTTTTTAAGTATACAACTTTACAACAAGGCAGTATTGTTAGTAGTTAACCTTCTCGTTACCTTCTTTGAAAGGTAAGACTCAATCTAAAATACCCAAATAATAAATAAATACATAGTTACATATATTGTATTACATTTTACTCATACCTTTGTTTATTCCCAACTTAGAGATGCATTTTGCCATGTTCATAAATTTATATTTATTAAAAATTGATCTGTAAGAAAATGTTGGTAGTAAAAAAAATGCACAACTTAAATTTGTGTGCTGTGTAATATGAATTTAATTCCCAAGACATGATATTCAAATAACTAGTTATTTCAGCAGAATTATTGTCTAAACTAAATATATACACATAAATACATAGAAATATTTTTATATATAAAAGAAGTCTATTGTCAATATCTTGACTTTGTTTAGCTCAATCATTAAAATTTCCTATTTTTCTTACTCATAACTCACCTGTACATTTTGCATGTTTTTTGATATTTCTCTTATTGTCATTTTGATAGGTTAAAGAAATTGTTGAATTCAAAATGGGCTGACTTTTGAACTTTGTTTTGCTATGAAAGTAATGTCGATTTTTTTTACAGCTCTCTATTTTTAATAATAATTTGCAAGAAATAGCTACTTTTATGCACATTGCTGCTGGAGACAAAGATCTTGAATTGTTGAGTGAGAAGATATCATTAAATATCTTCAATAGCATTGAAGCAAAAGATTTTGAAAATCTTCTAACTTCCACAGAACATGCACAAAGCAAGCCCAAACAAAATAACTATGTTTTGAAATTTTTTCGTACTCTTCAAAGACTTCTCTCTGGAAAAGTAAGCATTCTGTTCCTTAAACTATCAAAGAACATTTATGCATGTTGTAATTGCATTTTTTCTATTTTTGAATTGAAAAAAACATTGTTGTAATAGCACTACTTGAAATTAGTGATCGTTAGTCGTATTTTTGCGAAAATAAAGTTAGTTTTGACGACCTCTATTTTGAACCTTTTGCAACTTTGAACTGATTAAAACCAACATTATTTTTTGTAGTAATATCTGGAAAAAAACGCCGCCGTGTTTACAAATTAAATTTAATGTGACCTTCCTACCGATGGTGGCGGCCTTTTTCTTTTTTATCGCCCTTTTTTTAGTTCAGTTCTTATAACTAAACAATAAAGAAGGAGATACACACATCCTGATGTAATTATATGTATCAACCCGTTCATTTGAAAGCTTTAATTATACTTGCTTTATTAGTTTTTTAGTTTATATCATTTATTTTGTTAATAGCTTATTGTGTTTACCCCATTATCCATTTCAGTTATGCAATTCTTGTATCAACATTTCAGGTAAATGCAAGTTTTGCTTCAGAAGTTGTTGGTGCTACATTAATGAAAAATTTGATGATGACGTGCCTTTCTGAACACAAGTATGAAAAAAATATAAACTTTTACTTTTGCGGAATTTTATATTTATAGGAACGCAACATATTTAATTGTTAGTTCGCAAAATAGCTATTTAAGGTTTACAAGATCTGAAAAAATGTTTAAAAAAAAAAAAACTTTTGTTTTCTGAACCAGCAGTTCCCAAACTTTTTTGCTTGCGGAACCTTTAGTGCTTTGTTTAACTATAAAAGACCCCATTATTGTTTATGACAAGGAGTCAAAATATGGGGGAAGGAGGGGGGATTTCCTTTATTAGGCAAGTTTTTGCCTGACAATTCCATAAATCTGTAGAAAGCTTTGCATATTTTTTTTTTTTTTAAGTATAAGGATGCTATTCAACATATTTTGTCTTTCAGTAAAATTAGGAGCTTCAGTCAGCAAATTCAAAATTTCTTTCCTCCCAAAAATTTAAATTTGGGACACCCTGCAGGGAAATATTAGACATGAGAAATGATAATTATATTCAACTTCTTTCTTATAACTAGAAGAAACTACGAGTTACTTGTAAACTTTTGGATTTTGACAGGTTAACATTTTCAGATGGGGTGATCCTATGTGCAATGAGCTACCGCCCGTAAGCCAGGGCTGAGGCAGAACTGTAGCAAATGATCGAGCTGTGGTTGCATTTGCTACAGGGTGATCCTATATTGACCATTACTAAAAAAAGCCTGTCCATCGGTTAATGTTTGCATGTATTTGACCAATATTTTGTGGATGCTCAAATTTAAAGCTTAATGCATGGAATTGAGCGAACTTGTGCATCCCATGTGAACTGGTACTGACTGGTTTTGGCACCAGTCTCTTCAGAAGCTGATCCAATCGCACAATTTCTGCTTTTAATATGATTGCTGCATTTTAAACAATAATCCAAGAATTATCATTAAAATTTATATACATATTTTCCCGCTGAGAGAGGTGCATATAAAGTTTTCCCACTAATTGTTTCAAAGTCGGGCACAATTCAAATTCGTTTTAAGAGAGAAAAATGTTTTACATTGTTTTCTTTTATTAGGCAATTGTCACTAAAATTCAGCTTTCTTTTTAACTCTGTTATTTTGTCTTGCGCAACAAATGTAGTATGTGTTTCTTCTTGAATGAAAATCGAAACTTTGTTCAGATTGCCAGAAATGTCGGCAGGAATGTATAATTTTATCTGCCATTATATCTCATGTAAAACATTTAAAACAGCCAAATATATTGATGTTTTTTTCTCCAGTCAAAAAAAATCAGTTCATCAAGAAGCTCATACAATCTTTCGAACTGCATTCGTTCAAATATACTAACTTCCTTTTAGGTTTTGGATAACCCGTAGTATTTCTTATCGAAAAGAAGTGATTTCTGATTTGTACGGATTACCCATGTCTTTATAAATTTTTCTCAATAGTCTTGATTGGAAGAAACAAAACTAGACAAAATTAACTGTTTCTGTAATTTCATTAAGAACTTGGTTTGAATCATACGGGATGTTTATAATATTTGCATGGCAATGCAAAAGACTATAACAATTAGTGGCTGATTTCAGGTTTGCGGGGACATTGCAAAGCATTTTAGGATTCCCTTTGTCTTTCACAAAACAATGTAAAACATTTATCATGCACATTTTGATTTTCGAATCCTCTTCGGGACCTTTATGGATATGGGGAGTCCTTGCAGTTATGACGTTTGAGACATAGCAAATCCGCTACTGATGACCAGTATTGTTTTAATCTGACTCAGTGCTCTAGAACCTAGATATTATTTCCTTTATTTTTTCCAAAATTTCTGAGAAATAATAAAGCTATGTAATAACTAACTTTGTGGTGGAACCCTTCTCTCTGAACTGTTTGTACATTGTTCAAACTTTTGACTTGTTTTCCTAGCAGAATTTGATTTTATAATAGTTCTTCAATTTGATTAGTAGATATGAAGCACAGTAACATTTACACAACTCTTGGTATTTAAAAGGTAATACAACTATTCGATCACATGTTTAATAGTTTTTTTAAAGAAAATTTTCTCTATTATTCCAATATCTACTAATAGAATATTCCTTATTTAAAAATTAAAAAAATAAATTTGCTAAAAGAAGAATTATCAGCATAAATAAAGCATGAAACATCTAAAAAGTATGACTAGTAGCTACTTCAAGCCTACTATGGAGCCAGCATTGCCAGCAGTAGCAATTATAATCATAGCTCTTAAAATGAACTCAAACCACAAATTAACTGGACATAATTTGTACATTTATTGTTTTGATTCTCTGCAACAAACCTGTTTACTCTCTCTCTCTCTCTCTCTCTCTCTCTGAGATAAAAATGTTTTTTTTTTTTTTCCCTCTCTGTCTTTCAGGTCTGGCTTTTATCCCCTCAAGTTTTTATCTGTGATGTGTGCTGTGTCAGGTCTAGACATTCCTCTTCAAATAACTGCAAATTCATGCTGCTACTTTTTATTCAAAGTAAGTTTTTAACCGACTTCAACAAAGGAGGAGGTTATCAATTCAAAGCGTATGTTTTTTTTTTTTTTTTGTTCGCACATAACAGCTGATCTACTGAACCGATTTGGACGATTTTTTTTTTTAAATCAATAAGAAATAGTGTAACTTAGGTACTATGTACTCATATGACGATCTTTATTCACTAGAAAAAAAGTTATTATGCAGTGATCCCAAAGCTGCTCCAATTGCGCCGATGTGCGCTGCCGAATACCACCTGCTCCAAAGTGCTCCAACACGTATTTTTTTGCTTATTTTGCGCCCGAGTTGCGCCAAAACGCTTTCGTTGCAAACATTGCCTTTTTGATACGGATTAATTACTAAAATATTTGCTTTAAATGTCGATATTTTTGTTTCTATTTTAGCCTCGATGTTTTAAATTCTTGAAATCGTCGGAAAATAGCGTCAGGATGTGTGCATGCAATCTTTTTGCATCCTTTACAGCAATTGAAACTTTAGCCTGCAGATAATTTCTCAGTGGTCTGCAAAGCTTTAACTCATATTTTTTTGTATTATTTTTCATCCGAACTGAAAGTTTTATTTTTTTTTAAACTTAGGTCTGTGGAAACCTCGGTACAGTTTGAAAACTAGCTATTTGTTTCAATTTCTTCAGCTGAAAGATATTTTTGATGGAGTTGTCATTCTTAACATCTATTTAATGAAACTCTTGTGTAGTTTTAGTTTTATTTATTTATTTATTTTTGAGTGACATATTTATAAAAAATGGTATGAACTTAGAAAAAGGATGGTTAACACAAAACTTTTAGCTTTTTTTTTAATTAACTGCATATTTTAACTCTAAATAAGTTCTTTTTTTGACCTCAACATTTATGATGTTAAAAAGTTTGTAAAGCTAGAAAAAAGTTTGTGCTTCGAATTGAATTTCAAGAGAATGAGTTTTGAATACTTTGTATAATTACATGTATATTCAAGTAAAAATTTGGAGCAATTTCCAGTGAAATTCTTCCCAGCATTAGTTAAAAATTGCTAATACTTTGTACAGTTATTGATTTATATTGTACTCGCTTTGAATTCGATTTTTAATTGATATTTATGGAACTGCTCCAAAAGTACGTTTGACTGCTCCAAAATGGCAATTTTTCTGCTCCAAAACGTGCTCCCAAACACTCTGAAGCCATTAGGATCACTGTATTATGGAAAACAGTAAATTTCATGTCATTTCCCCATTAAATAATTAAATTTTCAATCCATTGTTGCAAAAATTATTTGCTTCGCAACAGCAATATTAATAGTCTAAGAGCCCATGAGTGCCAGACCTACGTCATTTTATAAAGGCACGAATTTTTTCTGCGTAAGCACACCACAGTATGTACGAGCGGTTCGCTATTCGTTAAGCTGAGTCGCGCTGGCTTTGGCGGGAAACAGGTAGCAAAGGTACGTAAAATTGCAACCCAAAAACGTCATAGTATAAAGCGTAATTTTTTAATATGTTGTAAGGCGTACTATTAGAAGTTACACCTTACAGTGCCAGACACTTTGCACGCTGGCCTTGCGCAGCCAGACACTTTGAAGTTGGTAAAAATGTAAGCAAATTTACGTCATTTTATAAAGCGTAATTTTTTAATATGTTGTAAGGCGTACAATTAGAAGTTACACCTTGCAGTGCCAGACACCTTGCACGCTGGCCTTGCGCAGCCAGACACTTTGAAGTTGGTAAAAATGTAAGCACATTTACGTCATTTTATAAAGCGTAATTTTTTAATATGTTGTAAGAGGGGGCCATTAGAAGTTACACCTTGCAGTGCCAGACACTTTGCACGCTGGTCTTGCGCAGCCAGACACTTTGAAGTTGGTAAAAATGTAAACAAATTTACGTCATTTTATAAAGCGTAATTTTTTAATATGTTGTTAGGCGTACTATTAGAAGTTACACCTTGCAGTGCCAGACACTTTGCACGCTGGCCTTGCGCAGCCAGACACTTTGAAGTTGGTAAAAATGTAAACAAATTTACGTCATTTTATAAAGCGTAATTTTTTGATATGTTGTAAGGCGTACTATTAGAAGTTACACCTTGCAGTGCCAGACATTTTGCACGCTGGCCTTGCGCAGCCAGACACTTTGAAGTTGGTAAAAATGTAAACAAATTTACGTCATTTTATAAAGCGTAATTTTTTAATATGTTGTAAGGCGTACTATTAGAAGTTACACCTTACAGTGTCAGACACTTTGAAGTTGGTAAAAATGTAAGCAAATTTACGTCACTTTATAAAGCGTAATTTTTTAATATGTTGTAAGGCGTACTATTAGAAGTTACACCTTGCAGTGCCAGACACTTTGCACGCTGGCCTTGCGCAGCCAGACACTTTGAAGTTGGTAAAAATTTAAACAAATTTACGTCATTTTATAAAGCGTAATTTTTTAACATGTTGTAAGGCGTACTACTAGAAGTTACACCTTGCAGTGCCAGACACTTTGCACGCTGGCCTTGCGCAGCCAGACACTTTGAAGTTGGTAAAAATGTAAACAAATTTACGTCATTTTATAAAGCGTAATTTTTTAATATGTTGTAAGGCGTTCTATTAGAAGTTACACCTTACAGTGCCAGACACTTTGAAGTTGGTAAAAATGTAAGCAAATTTACGTCATTTTATAAAGCGTAATTTTTTAATATGTTGTAAGGCGTACTATTAGAAGTTACACCTTGCAGTGCCAGACACTTTGCACGCTGGCCTTGCGCAGCCAGACACTTTGAAGTTGGTAAAAATGTAAACAAATTTACGTCATTTTATAAAGCGTAATTTTTTAATATGTTGTAAGGCGTACTATTAGAAGTTACACCTTACAGTGCCAGACACTTTGAAGTTGGTAAAAATGTAAGCAAATTTACGTCATTTTATAAAGCGTAATTTTTTAATATGTTGTAAGGCGTACTATTAGAAGTTACACCTTGCAGTGCCAGACACTTTGCACGCTGGCCTTGCGCAGCCAGACACTTTGAAGTTGGTAAAAATGTAAACAAATTTACGTCATTTTATAAAGCGTAATTTTTTAATATGTTGTAAGGCGTACTACTAGAAGTTACACCTTGCAGTGCCAGACACTTTGCACGCTGGCCTTGCGCAGCCAGACACTTTGAAGTTGGTAAAAATGTAAACAAATTTACGTCATTTTATAAAGCGTAATTTTTTAATATGTTGTAAGGCGTTCTATTAGAAGTTACACCTTACAGTGCCAGACACTTTGAAGTTGGTAAAAATGTAAGCAAATTTACGTCATTTTATAAAGCGTAATTTTTTAATATGTTGTAAGGCGTACTATTAGAAGTTACACCTTGCAGTGCCAGACACTTTGCACGCTGGTCTTGCGCAGCCAGACACTTTGAAGTTGGTAAAAATGTAAACAAATTTACGTCATTTTATAAAGCGTAATTTTTTAATATGTTGTAAAGCGTACTATTAGAAGTTACACCTTGCAGTGCCAGACACTTTGCACGCTGGCCTTGCGCAGCCAGACACTTTGAAGTTGGTAAAAATGTAAACAAATTTACGTCATTTTATAAAGCGTAATTTTTTAATATGTTGTAAGGCGTACTATTAGAAGTTACACCTTGCAGTGCCAGACACTTTGCACGCTGGCCTTGCGCAGCCAGACACTTTGAAGTTGGTAAAAATGTAAACAAATTTACGTCATTTTATAAAGCGTAATTTTTTAATATGTTGTAAGGCGTACTATTAGAAGTTACACCTTACAGTGCCAGACACTTTGAAGTTGGTAAAAATGTAAGCAAATTTACGTCATTTTATAAAGCGTAATTTTTTAATATGTTGTAAGGGGGCCATTAGAAGTTACACCTTACAATGCCAGACACTTTGCACGCTGGCCTTGCGCAGCCAGACACTTTGAAGTTGGTAAAAATGTAAGGGTCATTCCATGTGAAATCATCCCGGCCATGACACCCACCACCTCCGATTTTAATAAAATGTGCAGCGGTTGGAGACTCTTTGATGCTGATAACAAAAATACTACTTATATTGAGATAAGTGAAGGGGTTGAAAAGTTATGGCTCTAAATATTTTGCTTGGTGGCTCATTTGCCGCCATTTTGAATGACATATACATTTGTACAAACGGCTGTAACTCCTTAACAAATAGTCGTAGAGCTGTCAATGTTTTTATTTTGTTCATAACAGTGTGAGCTTTAATTTGAATTGAGTTTAATTGGTATACCTATTATAAATTTTTTCCTGCGAGTGTTTTCTTTCAGTTTTTTGACTCAAAAAATGAAGTAACTTTAACAGAAAATTACTCACAAAACTCCACCTTCGATTTCAACCAAATTATGTGCTCAGGTACCTTTAAGTATGTTTTAACACCAGATAAAAAAATCTCGATGGGCCATTCATGTGTTTTTTTTTTAAACAGAATTTTTTAATTTTCAGTCAAAAAAAAGGAATCATTTCAAAATAATGTTTATCGCATTCTGTAATCCACAACATGAAAATAACTCCCCCCCCTCAAAAAAAAAAGAAAGTAAAAATCCGATATATGGCAATTGAGGAGACTTTCAACATTAATATAACCACCAAAATAAGAACAAGTAATGATTTATTAGTCAATAAAGGCATTTCGTTCTTTAGAGCCCTAGCGCACTCGTTATACATTAAATGTGCTACTCAAAAATTAAAAGAGCAAGTGAGTAACATTATTATTGAAAATACTTCATATAAATAATATAAATTGTGATAAAGACATCAGACTTATAAAAGAATATCTAATGTTGCAGAAGAGATAAGAGTGATGCACAAATTGCGAAGTGCAGAGATATAACAGCACATTTTAGTTTCTTTAGTATTTCATCAAAGATCATAGTTATTTTACTAAATCTAGATTTTTAGAACAGTTTTTTGATTTTTAGAACAGAAACGTACTTTAAACGTTCCGCCTCTAAATAGTTATGTTTCATGTGTCATGAACTCGAAATGGTTTTTAGGACTTGTTTCTGAAATTCAGATGAAAGAAGGTGATGTAGATATTAAGTTATTGCACCCACATGGCCCAGCAATATCTTACTTCTGGCCTGAACGGGAGAACTGTACTGTCCCTTTGAGTCACATTCTCTGTAATGTTGACGTCAGTACGAGAACTGGAAAGACATATAAACTTAGTGAAAGTTCTAGTGCTTTAGTGTACACCAAGTGGACAAGATATGTTTCTGAACTTGGTAAACTCTAATTTTGAAAACTAGATGAACAAAAATTATTGCTATCAATTTATATGTATTTAATAAAATATGTGTTTCACTGTTCTAAAAAATCTAGATTTAGTAAAATATCTATGATCTTTAATGAAATACTAAAGAAATTAAAATGTGCTGTTATATCTCTGCACTTCGCAATTTGTGCATCATTCTTATCTCTTCTGCAACATTAGATATTCTTTTATAAGTCTGATGTCTTTATCACAATTTATATTATTTATATGAAGTATTTTCAATAATAATGTTATTCACTTGCTCTTTTAATTTTTGAGTAGCACATTTAATGTATAACGAGTGTGCTAGGGCTCTAAAGAACGAAATGCCTTTATTGACTAATAAATCATTACTTGTTCTTATTTTGGTGGTTATATTAATGTTGAAAGTCTCCTCAACTGCCATATATCGGATTTTTACTATCTTTTTTTTGGCGGGGGGGGGGGGGTAATTATCATATTGTGGAATACAGAATGCGATAAACATCATTTTGAAATGATTCCTTTTTTTTGACTGAAAATTAAAAAAATCTGTTTGAAAAAAAACACATGAATGACCCATCGAGATTTTTTTATCTGGTGTTAAAACATACTTAAAGGTACCTGAGCACATAATTTGGTTGAAATCGAAGGTGGAGTTTTGTGAGTAATTTTCTGTTAAAGTTACTTTATTTTTTGAGTCAAAAAACTGAAAAAAACACTCGCACGAAAAAATTTATAATAGGTATACCAATTAAACTCGATTCAAATTAAAGCTCACACTATTATGAACAAAATAAAAAAAATTGAAAGCTCTACGACTATTTGTTAAAGAGTTACAACGGTTTGTACAAATGTATATGTCACTCAAAATGGCGGCAAATGAGCCACTAAGCAAAATATTTAAAGGGCCATAACTTTTCAACCCCTTCACTTATCTCAATATAAGTAGTACAGGGTGCGGCAGCATAACTTAATAAAATGCGCGCCATTCAGTTAGTTGATGTCATAGCGGAGCGCCAGTGGTCTCGTTCAAAGAGGGGGTACTGTAAAGTTTTGTCCAGACACGGTTCAGTCTCCATCATGCGTTGGAATAGCGAGGAGCGTGCCTTTGCCGTTGAGGCCTACTTTTCAAGCGGATGTTCGGTTATTGCAACTCAGCGTGCATTTCGGAATCGCTTTAATTTATCCCCGTGGTGTCATGGCCGGGATGATTTCACATGGAATGACCCTTACATTTTTACCAACTTCAAAGTGTCTGGCACTGTAAGGTGTAAATTCTAATAGTACGCCTTACAACATATTAAAAAATTACGCTTTATAAAATGACGTAAATTTGCTTACATTTTTACCAACTTCAAAGTGTCTGGCTGCGCAAGGCCAGCGTGCAAAGTGTCTGGCATTGTAAGGTGTAACTTCTAATGGCCCCCCTTACAACATATTAAAAAATTACGCTTTATAAAATGACGTAAATTTGCTTACATTTTTACCAACTTCAAAGCGTCTGGCTGCGCAAGGCCAGCGTGCAAAGTGTCTGGCACTGTAAGGTGTAACTTCTAATAGTACGCCTTACAACATATTAAAAAATTACGCTTTATACTATGACGTTTTTGGGTTGCTATTTTACGTACCTTTGCTACCTGTTTCCCGCCAAAGCCAGCGCGACTCAGCTTAACGAATAGCGAACCGCTCGTACATACTGTGGTGTGCTTACGCAAAAAAATTTCGTGCCTTTATAAAATGACGTAGGTCTGGCACTCATGGGCTCTCGTTCTATAATAGTAATCATGATGAAAAATTTGAACCAAGGCTTAACTAAATCTAACATGAAACTCATTAGCGGTAACGTACGTAGTATGTGTTAAAATCTTAAGAACAACGAGAAACTAGAATTGCTTTGAAATATAAATTAGTTGACAAACCGTTGATATTTAAATGGCTTTGATTAAGCTAGTACACAAATAAATACCAGAAACTAACAAAGATTATTTTTTAGTGTCAATCGTTTATAATTTTAGACGCGTTGATAGTTTTTTCCTTTTTTTTTCAGTTTATTTTATGGAGCATTTACTCAAGAAAATTAGGTGAAGTTCCGTAATAGAAACATTACCTTATTTCATAAGTACACTTACACTAAAAAGAATAAAATAAAATAATTTTGGAAAAAAATAGAACTGACTTCGGTTGGAAATTGCTCTAAAAAGTAAAAAATAATTTTTTTCTTTGAACACCATCGAAACTACTTTTAAACATAAGTTTTGAAGTCGGCGCAAAAACGATAGGTCAAATGATATTTAACCATATTTTGCCAACATTTTTCGGAGAAACCATTGAAAATTAAAAGCAGAATATTTGTACCATTACACGAATGTGTGGTAATGAATGAAATGTATGCGAATGCTTTTAAAGAACCTGGATCCATTAAAATGTATACAGTTGAATTATAGTTGTGTATGATTCTATACATTGTTTTTGCGCCGACTTCAAAACTTATGTTTAAAAGTAGTTTCGATGGTATTCAAAGAAAAAAATTATTTTTTACTTTTTAGAGCAATTTCCAACTGAAGTCGGTTCTATTTTTTTCCAAAATTATTTTATTTAATTTGCAAATACACTGCATTTCAAATCTTACATATGCAGTTGTTTTATTCTTGCATTATACTCTTCCTTTTTATCTGGTAATAAACTGGAAATTTTTCTTTTGAACAAATTGTTAGTAGCCATGAATACCTGGGTTTTTCTCCCATAAAGCGAATAATTTTAAAAAATAATTTAATTAATAAAATTTATTTTTGATTTTAAAGTAATTAATAATAATCAGCAGACTAGTATATAAATATAGCTTGTCTTTCTTCCTAATTGCCAACATACATTGTCATCATTTTTCTGTCTAGGGAAACATGTTTAAGAATTTCCAATGTATATGCAAGCAATGTGGTGCTTAGGATCCACACGCTAGGCTGAACCTGTGATGTGAGCCATATCGGGGCCCTATAAAAATCTCGTAGATTGTTTTTTTTTTTTTTTTTGAAAACTTGCCTGACAAAATTATAGCTCAATTTTTAAAAAATTTTAAAATATCCCTAAACACTTCAAACAGACATTTATAGTTTATTATAAACCTGCAGAACGTTGTGCCATACACATGGTTTCACTCAGGTTTGGCATTGTTTTTACTGTTTAGTTTTTACCATGGTATTTACCGTCTTTGGAAAAACCTGTTTTCTCCATAGTTTTTACCATCTTAGACAAAAAAAGAAAAAATCATATTTTTTTCATTTCTGTGCTAATGTTGTTACTTTTTAAAGTAAATTAATAATAAACATGTTCATGTTTAAGGTTGTAAACATGAATAGTTCCACCAAAACTTATTTTAAAAATAATTTGAAGCAATTTACAATGACAGTAATCTTTCTTTCCCAGTTAGAACTGAAGTTACAATGACATTCTAACTTCAGACACGCACACCCTTAAAATGACCCAGGATAGGGGCTTTTCCAAAGGAAAAGAGCAGTAATTTTAAATTTGGTGGTGATGAAATTAAAAGAGTTTAAATTGATTTAGCTGATTTTTGCATACCAATGATATTATGGTTAAAAAATTGGTTGCAAAAATTTTTTGGCATTGATATTTTTTTTATTAATATGTACTGAACAAATAAAACTTTTAACCAACTCTTGGCCGAAAAAAACATAGCCTTTTGATATGTAATTATAAAAATTTTCATGGTTTAAAAATATCTATTTCTTCTGTAATTTTATTCACATAATTAATTTTCAAGAAATATGTTCTTTAAGCTCATTCATACAGTAAAAAGAATGATTTAACTTTTTCTCCTAAGCTAAACTTTTTAAACACAAGAAAAACATGCATTTACCAATCTAAATTTTTGTGTCTTCTTAACAGTCTGAAAATTACAATTTTCATGTGTATTTGTGTACTATGCAGTCACAATAAGACTGATCTCCTTGATGTAACTCACATGTAGCACAAATGAATTATCTTAGCCAGGGGTCTGGCCAGAGGAAATTCGGGTCCGTTAACGGACCCTTCACAAAAATACGATCAAGCAAAACGGACCTTTCACAAAAATACTATCGAGCAAAACGGACCCTTCACAAAAATACGATCAAGCAAAACGGACCCTTCACAAAATGCTGATCAAACAAACGTACATTTCACACATTATTCATTCTAAAAGCAAATCTGAAATCAAAATAATGCCATAGCATATTTCTGTGTAAAAGCCCAGAACTTTTGGACCTTTTCTGAAGTTAAAGAAGGGAATCGCTGATCCGCCAACTTTGCGAAAAAAAAAAAAAAAAAAGTCGGCACTTCCTGCCTGGCCCTGCAATGCTCGGGCAAGCAAAAACTCTTTAGTGTAAAATGTAGCACTTTTTGTTCGTTTCTTTTAAAGAAATTAACAACTTAAAAAAGGTAGTTGTTTTGCTTTAATGGTTCAGTTTGTTTGTTTTATCATATGCAAATCAAAGTGGCTTGCTGCAATGTTGCTGTTATAGATTTCTCTGGAAGTGCAGAGTAAGGATTTTTCTCCCTGCTATGAACTTAAACATAAAGGAAATAATAATAATAGCAATTATCAACGGAATGAACTTAGAACTGCAAACAGATAGCTAGGGTTGGAGAAAAAATGGGATTGCTTCTGGGGAGAGCGATTAGCTATTTAAAATTAAAATTATCTCCATCTGAGGTCTTTGGTGCGATGTTTTGACCTTATTTTGGCAGAAAATTATTGTTTTTTTTTTATTTCATTTATTTATTATTATTTTTTTTTTTTTTTTTTGATGCTTACAAGGGTGGTGTTTTAATTTATATTCAGGAGTTAATGTATTTTTGCGTGTGTTAATATTGTAAGTCTGGTATTGTTTGTTTTGCTATGTTTCCTTACCGTATTTTTTCCTCCGAATTTTTGGCGAATATGTCGGTGATTATTAATGACATTCATCATATAAACCTGATGAAATGCAGCTCTAAAATTTTTGACTTTAATAAATTATTAAAAATCGTATTTATATTTCGGATGCTTTCATTTTGAAAGAAGCGATCTCTGCATCCAATATGAAAATCGAATTTTACTTACTTTTCAAGCTAATTACTCTTTATTAGGAGGCAAATAAATAAAAATTCTCTTTTTTTTTTGCTAAGATCATTATTTTAAATTTTTTAAAGCAAAATTAACTGTTCTTTTATGAGTCTAAATGTGTTAAACGATCGTTCCATTTTATTTTTGCATTAATTGTGGAAACAGACATTAATAATATGTTTACCATAGACCTTTGAAATGCAATTGTAAAAAAATTCACCAAAAAAAAATTATTTTATGTTCCGTTTTTATGCTTTTGATGTCTCTTGAATGATCACTTTGAAAACTGCAATCTCTTTGCATCCACTACAGGAATCGGACTCTTCGCATTTTTGATCTTTAATATGTTTTTTAAGGGGAAAATAAATGTAATTTATTTTTATTTTTTATTAAATTCAAAAAAAAAAAATTGCAATATTTTTTTTTTTTTTTTTCAAAATTGTTTGATTTTCACAAAATTATTTGTTTTTTCACAAAATTATTTAGTTTTTCACAAAAAACGGACCCTGTGAAAAATCCTGGACAGATCCCTGTTAGCATTAAACTATTAGCTATTGAGGAACTTTGAAAAATTGGTTGACTTATCAAGTTAAGTTTGTAATAGCATGGAATTGGTCCCTCCTACCTACCCCGTTATTTTGAAATGAATAAAATAATAAAAAAAGTTCTACAACTGAAACTCAGGAGATAACTGTCATCTTATTACTTGTTCAATTGTTGTTTACAAATATGTAATAATATATTTATACAAAATAATAGATAATAATACAGTCGACGCTCGATATAACGATATAACGACCATCTCTGTCCTACAGAAAACAGTCTTTATAACGAGTGATCGCTATAAGAGGTAGAACATAGAGTATATTGGGATACAGTTGGAGGCTTTCTCACCGGTCAGACCGTGTGGTCGTTATAACGAGCGTCGACTGTTATTTTCTGCATATATGGAGGCTCATTTGTAAAAATAATGAATTACTGCCTGCTAGCAACTGTAGAAGGGATAATAGTCTTTTCTAGGTTTTTTCCATGGTTTTTACCAGTAAAAACCTAGTTTTTCCAATGACCTGATAAAACCAGTTTTCCCCTGCAAAAACTCAACAAGCAATGTAAATATTTTTTATCTATATATATAAAGATGACAGGCTCTGTATGTATGTTTGTAACTGATGGCCAGAAGCCCTCACAGCACCTACAGACCTGAAACTTGGCACAAAATTCGAACGTATCTCCGTGAAATGCACTTCCAAGGCCAAATTCTAAATTTCAAATTAATTATTTTTAAATCAACTAATTAGTCTCATTTTTGATGTAGTCGGCATAATTGAGGGGGAGAAACTTTCCCCCAGCCCTTAACACTATACATCATTGGAAAGGATTTTTTTTCTGAAGAAGAAAAGTTTTGGCACAATTCTCTCCTTTAATTAGAACGGGAGGTATTAATTTTTAAATTTAGTCAATTTTCAAGGCTTAACTCAAAACGCAAAACTGAAACACTAGGTCCATTTTCCAGACAAACTGCTCTCCTTCCCTGAAGTTGCATAATGGTTTAAATTTGTGTATAGAGTTAAGCCTTGAAAGTTGACTACATTTGAGTAATTAATATCTCCGGTTACTTACTTAACTTAATGTCTTTTATATTTATTTGGCGAATTGTTTTAAACTTTAACAGGACTTATAGGGAATCAGGGTGCTAGTGTATTATAAAAAAAATGAAAAAAAAAAAACCTAATTTATTGTTTTTTGTTACAGAACCAAACTGCTGGAAGTACAGCAAACATCCTTGGTGTGAGCAAACTTCTTGAAGCTTGTGCCTCCTTTCCTCAATATTTCAGCTTAACATTTACTTGCACAGATGATTATATCAAGCCTTTAGAGTGGTTGAAAGGTGTTGAAGCTGCTCTATTGGACACTAATACTTCTCACTACCACTCAGAGTGGTTTAAATGCTTTCAATTTCTTTTGAAAATATCACCCTCAATAGTTGAAGGAAATATTGTATCTGTTATAAAAGGGACACTTTTAGATATTCATGTGGTAAGTAACAGACAGTTTTTGAACCTTTTAAAGTAAATTAATTAAATAGTTAAAAATATATTATGTAAGCTTCCCCCCCCCCCATTAATTTGAATGTATTTTATTGCAAAAATAGAAAAAGGCCAAAATTATGCTGACTACAATAACTTTTCAGTGCCAAACCCATTTTGATTTTGTCACCCATTTCTTTTTTGAACAACTTTTAATGGTTCAAAATGACAACAGATGTTTAAATAAATGCAATAACAAATATTTTTATGTTATCCTTAAAAACAACAAAAAGTTTGAATATAAATATTAACAATTTGTAACATAAACAGTAAATGTAACTTACTATATTTAAAATATATTTGTTAAGAATTATTCTGTTGCTACTTTTGTGTATTATACAGGGTGTCCACTCCAATCGTGGACCAATAGCTAATTTCTAAACCGTTAGAGATAAGCATATAGTTTATTTAGGAAAAAATCTCCAAATTACGAAAGGAATTTTGGGTCTATTCAATGTTTTTCAAAAAATCAAATTTTGAAAGTTACGAAATTTAAATTTTTATACAGCCCCCAGTCCTATCAATCATATTTAGTAAAACATTCTTGACACTAACCTTTAAAACTAAAAAAGAATCACTCTTCTACCACAAATGACGTTTTGAAAAATCAAGATTTTGCAT
This sequence comes from Uloborus plumipes, assembly GCA_038373865.1. Classification (NCBI taxonomy): domain Eukaryota; kingdom Metazoa; phylum Arthropoda; class Arachnida; order Araneae; family Uloboridae; genus Uloborus; species Uloborus plumipes. The sequence goes on from JAXGGA010001174.1 coordinate 70,687, forward strand.
TGTTTCATGACGTCATCAAGGGAGCGATCTCTCCATGACCTCATGAAACAATGCAAAATCATGATTTTTCAAAAGATCAATTTTTGTGGTAGAAGAGTGATTTTTTTTTTTTAGTTATAAACGTTACAGTGTCAAGAATGTTTTACTAAATATGATTGATAGGACTGAGGGGCTGTATAAAAATTTAAATTTCGTAACTCTTTCAAAATTTGATTTTTTGAAAAACATTGAATTGACCCAAAATTCCTTTCGTAATTTGGAGATTTTTTCCTAAATAAACTATATGCTTATCTCTAACGGCTTCGAAATTAGCTATTGGTCCACGATTGGAGTGGACACCCTGTATATGCATCATTTAGGTTTTTCTCATTCCTTTAACTTTTTTTTTTTTTAAATTTAGCAAAATGAAAATGCAAAAGAAGAGTACTGCAACTTTTTCATCTTACTCCTTCATGTGCATTCTCAATTGCGTCAACTTCCGAAGTTCTTTGTCAAGATATTACTGGCCTTAACTGAATGCGTTCAGGAAAATTGTGCTGAGGTGTACTTATCCAAAGGATTAATATATCCTTCTGTTTTAAAATCAGTTGCAAAATTTGTTCAAGAAATGCCTTTTGGTCAGTCTGCTGAACTCTGGAAAATCTTCATTGAAACTTACACCACATTTGGAGACATGAGTCAAATGTATAAGCAAAGTAAAGGTATTTTTTAAAAAATTTTGTTCATTCTGTATGAATTTTACTTGTTTGAATTTGATGTTTTATTCCTCCCTCCCCCGTGAATCCCCCGAAGTACATTGTTGCGAATGAAATGGTTCTAGAGGTGCTCTGTGCTGAAAACCCAAAGTACAACACCTGAGGTGGTGTGCATCGACCAGCCACAGGATAGTTGCACGAGCCGCATACAGTGTCTAGTTTTAACTTAAAAAGCATGCATTCAGCAATATCAAAGTAACTAGGATTTGCCTTACTTATTTTTACCTTTTCATTTTATAGGTTTAAAAAAAAAATCATTTCCACTATTGATATAATTGCTTCACTACTCCTTTCCATAATAAATAAAGTATTATAAATTTAATAACATAACGCCTGAATGTAAAACGTGTTAATCACTATATATATATAATGTCGCGGTAGTTTTTGTTAACTTAACAAAAATCAAAAGACTATAATATACTGCCTTGATATACCGTGGATGTACCCTAAGTGCCACCATGTCTCCTGATATTTTAATAAATAAGAAAAGTTCCATTTTCTTTGATTCGTGAAGTCTTGATAGTCTTGCTTGTCCAACTTTTTTTTATGTACAATATCTCCTTCTGCAAATATAATAAAGAGATATGATTTTTCCAAAAATATACTTTATTCATTATCATGCAATTATTTACAAATTTCATTTATTTATTTCTATTTCTATTTTCAGGTGCTTTGTTTTTTACAGTCCAGTTGTTTTCTACCTTTTTACTACATTCAAAATTTTTTGATGATAGTGTACCAGCAAGTGTTTATAATAGGTTTGGTCAGCTAATTGAACTCTCCTATCTTGAACTGGAGAAAAACATTAGTATTCTTCTAGAGGCAAAGACAGAGGTAAGAACTTAAAAAAAATGGCTTTCTTTGAAACAAAACTATAATTTTTGAAAATAAAAAATTAAAAAAATTAAAATTCCTTTCTTCTAAATGAGCCATCCGTCGTACACTTCATATTTTGTAACATATGATATACTTTAAATAGTTTGCATATCTTAGATACATATTCTCTCCCTTTTTATGAAGCACTTGTTTTTGTAAACATTTGCTGATCTCTTAAAATGTATGCTGATTTTTACAGAATTTTCTTAGTTTCAGGCCTTTAGAGAAGGGCTTCTAGCTGGGTCAGAAGCATATTAAATTGATTGTAGTCCCAGCCTAAAAAATAATTCTGTTATTAAAGCTAGTGATGATTTAAATGTACCTTTTGATTAAAATTTTGTTCCTTGTTGTGTGGCAACCCTGCAGAAACAGGTTTGCCACATCACAAGGAAATCTCAAGGGAAAAATGCAGCAAATTCAAAAAAAAAAGAAATATGGAAAATCCAAGGAATTGAAAATTCCAGAAATTGTTGTTATGCAGAGCATTTTTAATTGAAGAACCAAGAGTCATTTGTTAAACATCCTTTTAACACAGGGGTGGCCAACCCACGCAACGCATGTCACAGTGGCACGGCAGAGCACGAATAGTGGCACGCAGACTTATTGATTTTTTTTTTCTTTTAATGAGAAAATAATGTTTTCAAAAACTAAAACCATCACATTGAAATATATATTGATAAGATGAAATATGTCAGAACGCTGGCAAGCATATTGTCTGAACTACAACTTCGCAAACGGAAGCTATGACAATACAGGCAATGCTTTGAGCAGTGCTTGTAAATTATTTGGGATTGCTTGGAAATTATTTGGGAACAAAACTGTACAAGTTTTGTGTTCTCCATCAGAAGCTCTTTGTACCAAGAAATTAAACTTTCTGTTGGTGACCCTGTAGAATGCGCTGCATTAACAAAATACGAGCTAGAACTCTGAATACACAATATTTCAAGAGCTTTTCCCAGGAGAAAGGGAGGAAGATGACAAGTTTCTCCTTCATTGACGTGTGTGATAGCTATCCAAAGGAAAAATATTCATGATATTTTTGAATTTGCAGGAGTATGTTTTAAAACATTTGGAAGGAAATCTATGAGGGCTTGCTATCAAAGAATGAAGATTAGAAAATGAATTAAGCTACTTTACCCTTTTTCGTCCTACTTTTAAATAATTTAAATTAAGATTGTATGGAAAAAATATGTTTCCGAAACCAGTATAGGTCATATACATTCTTTTATGATGAAACTTAAGTTTCTTTCTCTCGACTTTAGAGAAAAAAGATTAATACATTTCTCATTGATACTGGAAGTAGCCACTCAAAATCAATAATGTCTCTATGATAGATGATAGAATTTGATACCTGTTTTGAAACATTTATTCAGTAATAGGCTTAATCATTTTCAAGATAATAAAAAACTACTCATATTTTCAAATTATTTGTCTATTCCTCTGCAAAACATTACTTATTGTTACCCACCCGAAATCCAAAGCAAAATTACTAACCAAAGCAAAATTACTCCAAGGCAAAGAAAGTTACAGCTTTCAACATTGGAAATAAAATATACTTCAACTCCAAGTTATTCAAATTATATTGAATTTTGAAAAATTTATAATTTTTTTTTTCTTTTCAAATTTACACAGTATAGCTGTCTAGCATTGTTGTAGATTTGGTTCAAAGTATATTTTTGTACAAGTATTTTCTATTACAAATACTGTCATCCCCGCTTAATCGGGTAATGGATAAACGAATACTCCTCTTATACGAATAAAATATCCTGGAACCGATGCCATAGACGCAATGTTAAAAATCCCGATTAAACAAATATATCGTTTAATCGAATAATATTTCTTGGAACTGACAGTATTCGTTTAAGCGGAGCCGATAGTATATAAAAATCTACATACTGTTGAATAATAATTAATATCACTTAAAACACTTAGATTTGTTTGAAATTTTCAAGAATTAATCCTAAAAGTAATAACTTAGTAACAAAGCTGCATGTCTGTTTCATGTTTAGAATTTATAATTTCCTAATATTTGTTTATATTTTAAGTATAACCCAACTGACTGCGCCTATAAAAATTTATTAACGATAAGTCTTTGGAGTTGTTTAATTTATGCAATACAAATACAAATGTGACGACCAGCAACAGGCTCTGGCCCCAACTGGGCTGGTCCTAGTCAAATTATAGACCCCAATGAAGATCAATGGTCCTCTTAAAACTATCTACTCCCTTGCTCCTTGCCGCCTCTTCCGGTAAACTATTCCAAGTACCCTCTATTCTGCTAAAATAGTAATTTTTTCAAATTTCCAGGTTAGCCTGAGATTTAAACAGCTTATAACAATGACCCCTTGTCCTGCTTTCCGTGCAAAAATTTGACCCTATAAGCTCTTTCATTTTGATAAATTTAAACAATTATTTCCATGACCTAAGTGCAGCACTTGACATTTCCCAACATTTACTGCCATGCCCCACTTGTCTGCCCGCTTAGTAATATGATCCAAATCCTCTTGCAGCTGATTTACTTGTTCATCATTTTCTACAAACCTCGTAACTTTAACGTCATCAGCAAAACAATTCATGTTTCCAGAAACATCTTCATGAATGTCATTCATGAAAATAATAAGCAAAAGTGGACCTAAAACTGATCCTTGAGGAACCCCACTTAAAACCTCACTCCATTTAGAATGATTACCCCTTACAACTACTCTTTGTTTCCTTCCTGTCAGCCAATTCCTAACCCAAACTAAAATTTTACCTCCAATTCCTATATCAGCTAATTTACTGAGTAGTGCAACATGTGGTACCTTATTGAAAGCTTTTTAAAAATCAATGTAAACAACATCTACACACATTTTGTTATCTAAAGCCATGGTGACCTTGTCATAAAAATGTAATAAATTAGTAACACACAATTTACCTTTCCTGAAACCATACTGCAAACTAGTCAACAGACCATTATTTTCTAAGAAATTCATAATCTTAATTTTAAATAACATTTCAAAAATTTTGCAAACCACCAAAGTAAGACTAACAGGTCTATAATTTCCTGCATTACCTCTAGCATCTACCTCCTGCATTACCCTTTCTTGAAGAGTGGCGTAATGTTAGCCAGTTTCCAGTCCTCTAGCACTGTCCCTGAGTTATACGAAGCATTGAAAATTTTTACAATAGTATCTACTAATTCCTCTGCACATTCAAGTAGAATTTTTGGATAAATATTATCTGGTCCCGGAGCTTTAGTTGTTTTAATTTTTTTCAAATGAAGTAAAGCAGCCTCCCTAGAAAAAACAAAATCCTCAAGCTGTAGAGTAGCTTATGTCTTATTTGTGTCAACTGTTGAGATACAGTTATCGTTATAAACACTGGAAAAAAAGTCATTTAGAACATTAGCAATATCCATATCATTCTGAATTAAATTTCCATGCTCATCAATCAATGGCCCAATTTGACTATTTCTAACTTTCCCAGAATTAGTGTAAGCAAAAAACCCCTTTGGATTCCTGTCGATGTTATTTACTAGCCTTTGTTCCAATTCACTTTTCTGAATACGTACCAAATACTTAAAATTACGCCTTGCCTCACAATACTGCAGCCTATCTGTGCAGTGACCAGTTTCTTTGAACCGATGAAAAGCAGCTTGCTTGCGGTTTAAATCATCCTTAGTTTCCCTGGTGAACCACATGGGCCAAATTTTAGTGTTAACCCCTTTTCTCCTAAAAGTAACATGATCTCCAACTGTTTTTGCTAGTTTTTCCTTAAACTCTGTCCACTAGATTTACATTGCTGTAGTCCAATCCTGATGAAAAAACTGCTTTTAAACTCTGCTTCAGTGCGACAAAATCAGTGTTTCTGAAATCAGGCACAAACTTGAAATTTTTATCTTTGTACACATCAAACCTAATTCCAAATCTAATATTGTTATATGCACTATCTCCAATATGCTCCCCTACACATAATGCTTGAACAGAACCTACAACGTTGCAGAAAACTAGATCCAAAATAGCATCCTGTCGTGTTCCCTGTGATACAACTTGATCTAAAAAGCAGTCACCAATTACTTTCAGAAATTCCTCTTCACTACTATTATTGGGGTAAAAATTATTCCAATCAATGTCCAGGAAATTGAAATCCCCCATTAAAATTACCGGTTCTTGTATTATTTCAATTTGAATTATTTCAATTATTCAATTTGTATTATTTCAATTTGAATTACGCAGATTTAAGTAAAAAAAGTACTATTTACGTGAAAATTGCATAAACAGCCATCAACTAATCTCTTTAAATTTTTTTGATCAATTGGAAAAGCTGAAAGTGGCACGCAGAGCTTTTTTCTCCAGATAGTGGAACACTTCCCAAAAAGGTTGCTGTAAAATATGCCCCCTTCCAATAAATAAAACATAACAATAACATACCTGACTGCCCGCTGTATATTATAAAAAGTACTGTTAACTGAAGAAAAACGCTATAATATCACTAGTCCCCACAAGAATATCGATATAAATGTGTAAAATATTTAAATATCAGTCCAGTGTCAAGTTATGAGCTATATATCTAAGGTTAAATTTTCATATAAGCTCACAGAAGCTGAGTTCTGGTATGTGTAAAAATAAGTTGTCAGGACTGTACGAATCCTACTCTTCTTTTGGTAGAAATTAAGCCCTTTATATATATACCTAATATTCTATCTCTTATAATGTTCACTATTTAGATAATATTCTAAAATATTTGATTCAATAACTATGTTTATCGGCGGGAAAATGATTTGTTTTTATTTTATATTTATGTAGGTTCAACCAATTCAGAATTCTTTTCTTGCCCTTACTTACGCTATTGGAGAAGTCAAGATTGCCTATGAAGCTTATGAAGAAAAGCTACAGGATTCTACTCCTCTAAAATTTCCTGATCATGCTCTTGATTTATCACTATTACTTCCATTTTTAGAAAGAAAGCATGCTGACATATTTTTATCATTGCTTGAGGGAGGAAATAAACTTCAAAGTTTTCTCATAGTAGGCTATAATTTCATATTTTTTGACTTTATTCCCCCAGTCATTTGTGGTAAGAGGGATTTTCTCTCTATTCTTTTCAGTTATGAAAGCAGAATATGAACGTACTCATCTGTTACTACATGATAAAAGAAATGAATTTTTTTTAAAAACCAGTACTGAAATATATTTTTAAGTAACATGTGTTGTAGGTAAAGTCAAAGCTGTCTTTAGCTTATTCGTAGCCTGTAACACGTTAGGATCATTGAGCCCCTACAGTGGCGCACCCACGGGGCTAGCTAAGGGGCTTAAGCTCCTTCCAAGAACATGAACATAAAACAAATCTTCTTGAAAAGACCAGAAACCTTTTTGGGAGAGCAATTCAACTTTGCAAAATTTGCTAGCAAGGGCTTGCCCCCCCTCTAACTCCCCTTAACAACCCTAAAAGTTTATTTTTTAAGACTTCAATTTACAAATATTTTTTGGGCATTTCTCCCAAACCGTCCACTTTTTATTCTAACGTCACCAAGGGCTCTCGAAAATTAAGTTTTTGGAATTTCTAATGGATTATATACTTGTAAAATTTTGAGAGGGGGGGGGGGTCCTTTAAAACGTCATTCATTTTGCCTTTCACTTCACTTCATTTATCAGGCTTATAGCCCCTCCCGGGCAACAAGCTTGGGTATGCCACTGGGCCCCTATGACTTTAACAGAGCAATAATTTTGTTAGAATAGAAAAAAGAACTATATGAGCAAGTTTCTTTTTATTTCTTTACAGTCACACGAAATGACAATTTGAATACTTTTCTCTAGTATGGCACTTCTGTTTGATGTTGAGATAAGAAGTCTATCTGGAATTGATCCCCTATTGATTGCGGGGCCATAGGCACATGCCCAAAGTGCCCATTCTGAAAGAGAGACCTGGATAAAGGTCATTATGAAATCACTCATACATATGTTTGAAAGTAAAGCATAAATGCATTTTCTTGTCTGCTTTTTTGATAAATTTACAAAAACCACTGTTTAACCACTTTGAAAATCATTAAAAAGAAAAAGAAATTACTTCCTCCTCCCTTGTTTATAACTAAACATTTTAAGTTACATCTGTCAGACATTATTTGGAGTTTTAATTATGCTTACTAATTTATTTTTCTATTTTCATTTATCGTAATTTCGCACGTATAGTCTGCATCATCGTATAGTCCGCATGCACGATTTTATATAAATCTTTTTTCAAAAATTCAAAATTTTTGCAGATAGTCCGCACCACCGGATAGTCCGCAGACTATACGTAAGCAGTTCCGGGGGTTGGCGAGTGTAAGCGAGCAGAGGCGGTAGCCCCCTAGTATTAATGTATTTTAGAAAAACAGAACTAAGTATAAATAGAAGAAAAAATACTTACTTACTAAATATACCTTCAGAAATAAAACGCTAAATACAAATTAAAAACTGGTTGCGAATTAATCATATATTGATCACACATTCTACTACATTAGCGAAAACCTTCAAAGTCCGATTTATCGGTATCAGAATCAAATAGTTCTAATGTATTTTCGGGAAGAGTGTTCGAAAGTTCATTTTCGGCTTCACTGTCATTGATTTCCTCACTTTCACTAACAATCCCGGCTTTTATGAATCCTGATCGAATGGTTGACACTTTAACACTTTTCCAGGATTTATCAACCCTTGATGAAGTGCGTCTCCAGGGCTCCCAAATGGTCCGTTTTTCCCGCCAAAGTCCGTTTTTTAGTATTAAGTCCGTTTTAGACCGCTTTTTAACATTTTGGTCCGATTGGTCCGTTTTTATATTATTTTTACTTAAAAATCAACTTTTTTATGTTTTGTTGAAACATGCAGTGCCTCAGTCTTATTGAACCTGATTTTCCCAAGTTATTTCGCTTCAGATTGTCGTCATAACTCCTCCTACAACCATCGCAGCATGAAAATTTTGCAAACGGAGTGGTTTGAGGGAGGAGTTATAACCTCAAATTGAAGCAGAATGTTACCAATATTTTCTGGAACACAGGCCCCAAGTTTGCAAATGTGGATGGACTTTCCAACGTCCCTCTCCCTCAAAAGGAGGACGCTAATAAGAACGATGTTGCTATATGAACAATCCTTTTTGCGAATGAAATCCCCAAAGCAATTTCGTGATTCATACGCAATTTTTTCACATTGCAAGCACCACGTGTTTGTAAATTTTTATTCCGATTTCTAGACAGTGTTAATCAAATACAAAATATTTTCGCCAGTTCTTTCCTATTTATCAGAAGATAGTCATTGTACTAGAATTGAAAATATTGAGCTATTTATCGTGACCACATGTCACACAGAAGTGTCGCCATTTTTTGGTAAAATCAGAGATTGCTATGCCGAAGTAACTTTTTCTCCCTCGGAGTTTCCCTTTTTAAAAAATCTTTTTCCTGGTTTACTCAAGTATGCTCTTCTCTCTTTCAGAACTCTGAACTTCTTTTAGCTGAAATTGCAAGAAGATATTGCTACAAACTTTCAAAAATCAAAATATTGAAAAAGTGGCAAAATATTTTTTTTCTTTCTTTTTTTTTTTTAATTTGATTTCTCAAGTTCTAGTAATATTTTATCCATAGTTGTCTAGTCCCCCACCCCCTAGAATTTCTCCAATTTATATGTACTCCGAAAATCTGATTTTTTTTCGGAAAAATCGAATTGTTTCTAAAATAATTCCTCTATTTTTTTTAATGGAAAAATCGGCCTATGATTTAGTAATTGACGTACCTGCCTTATTTAACACTTTCTGTTAGCTAATTTTTAATTATCAAAAACTCATTTACGTAGTTTTTTCAAGACGTGCCAATATCGTGCATGTACTTCGCCGAAAATTGCACGCAGTTTCTGAGTTTGCAATCCTTTTGCATCTTGTAAATATTTCGATCATTTTGAAAGTTGAGAGCGATTTTGACTTATTCTATTTTAAATCTACTTAATTTAAGTTTTTTTTTGTGAAGAGGGTGGTTTTTGCATGAGCCTCCATTTTAAAGGCCCATAAATTCAAGCAACAGCATGGTTAGGCTATTTTCAGATTTGCTTAAATATGTTTTTCTTGCGCTTTCAAAAAAATTTTTTAGTTGAAATTACAAGAAATTTTCTATAAACCCTTAAAATATTAGTGAGATTTGGCAAAAATACCCGTCTTTTTTTTTTTTTTTTTTTTTTTAAATTCTCAAGTTTCAGTGATTTTTTACAGCGCTGCCAAGTGCTCCCCCCCCCCTTCCCCGTTTCTCTAAAATTTTTTACGTACTCTTTTCCCAGAAAAATCCTCTCTTGAAGATCAGTGTAAAATGTGGTGAATTTCAGTAACGGACTTATTTAAGATTTTCCCTCAACTGAATTTTAATAATTAATAGCTCATTTGGTGAAAATCTTTTTACCAATGCAGTGTGCTTGCTTTGCCAAAAACTGGATGCAGTGTATCGGATTCCGATCCTTCTGCATCTTGCAAATATTTCATTTATTTTGAAATTTGAGAACTATTTTAACTTGTGTTTATTACTATTTTTACTTAAATCTTATTTAAAGTTATATTGTAGCAGTTTATTTTTATTGTTTTTGCAACTTGACTTTAGCTCTTTAATTTATTTAACTGTGATAACTAATATGTAAAAGGTTTTTAATTATGTTCACACCGATTCATCGGCCACTTTGCTGATTAAAAATGATCTGCTAATTTTCACCTATTAATAGGTAGAAAATTTTTTTTTCAATTAAAATAACTCTTAAGTTTGCCTCTACCGAAAGAGCTGCTGAATAAAATTATAAATAATATTTTTGAACTCAAGATGGTATGCAATAATGAGTAATAACTAAATTAATTTTTAAAGCAGTTAATTCCAACATTTCAAAAATAACTTTTTAAGTTAGTGCATGGGTGTTTAAATAGGGGTTATAAGATCGTTAGTTACATAAGGGTCATTCCATGTCAAGTGATCCAACGTTTTTTACCTTACATTTTTGTATTTCTTTCACATTTGGCTCATCAATTGTACCCCTTGAGGTAATCAAAAGTCTCAATTTTTGGATTTTTATCTCTATTATTTTTTCATTTATGAGACTTTGAACTTTGGAAAAACCCTCGTTTTTCCATGGATAAGGGTACATAAAAGGGACCATAACTCGGCATCAAATATAGATAGAACGATTTGGTAAATGGCATTTTAAAGTACGTTAGTTGCCGCTTAATCTGATATGCAACATGACTAATTTTATGAAAACTTTCTTTTTTAAAAAATGAAATTTAAAATTCAAATTTAAATTTCTCGAAAATCATATAATGAATTTTTTTGAAAAAATTCTCAAAAATTTTTGTGTATTTCATCTATGTTTGTACAAATTTTTAGATTGGGATCTCAATGGGATCATATTTTTTTGAATTTTTGAATAAAACTATATAGGAAAAAAATTATATTTTTTAGATTCTATTTATTTAAATACTAAGTTCTCTTGCTTGTGATGGTCTAAAAAGTAGTGAACAAACATGAATATGTTTAAAGTGAGCTAGCATGAGCTTATAGATTTGTCAGGTTCATCCCCCTACCCCCTTCCTCCCCCGCACAACCACTCTTTTTTAATTCAAAACTGTTCAAAATGTTTAAAAAAAAACTCTTTGATACAAAATGAATAGTAAACTTATTTGAAGTTGGTAAATGAGTTTCCTTATAACTAGACGAAGTATTCCCCTCCTCCACCTAAATATACCATTAACGCTGTACTATTATGACGTCTAACCTGGGGATTGAATTGACTAATTTTTTTACTCTAGGTAAGTGAGCTAGCATTAACTTGTAGATTGGTCAGCTCCCCCTCCCTTCCTTCCGGACTCAACCATTTCCCCCCCAAACTGTTTAAAATGATAAAAAAAAAGCTTCTTTGATGCAAAATGAACAGTAAACTTGTTTAAAGTTGGTAAATGGGCTTCCTTATAACAAGGCAAAGTACAACCCTTCCCCCACCCAAATATACCATTAACGCTGTACTAATATGACGTCTCACCTGGGGATTGATTTGAGGATTATTTTCCCCCTAGGTATATATTGTTTTTCAGACGAAGTGTTTCGTTTTCAATCCGAACTTCACAACGTGTACTTCCATTCAAAATCTGAATTTAAACTTATGGTTCATTTCATCCCCTCCCCCAGCACCAATCTTCAATTTTGAAGGGAGGGAATAAATGGGTCACCCCAAGATCATAGCAAATAGCAAAATAGCACTGTTTCCCCTTGTTCTTATAATGTTTTCCCATTATTTTCACACAAAACTGAAAAGAAATTAAAGTGTCACGTTATATGTCAGTCCCCATCACTGCCTTTCCTTTCTCTTATTGGACAAAGCTCATGAGCTAATAGGAAAGAGAAACAAACAGAACAAACTGAAACACTACCAGACATCAGTAGAGACTAAGGCTTTGAAATGGGGCTAGGCGGGATGATTAAAAAAAAAGTTTGGAGTGGAAAGGTAGGTTAAGGGGGGGGAGCAATCTGTAAAGAAGTTAAACAACATGTGAGGTTGTGCTCAAAAAACAGTGTTTGTTTAATATATATATAGATATATCTTGCTGCATTACTTTCCTTTACAACGAAATGAAAACGAACACAAACGATTAAAAAAAATTAAATAACAGCTGCACACTAGATAATGTGGAAAGATAGTTATGGGGACACAGACTTATGATCTGATATTTTGATTTATTTTCAGTTTTGTTCGAAAAGAATAGAAAAAACGATGAGAACAAGGCGAAACAGTGCTATTTTGCTGTTTGCTATTTAATTGGGGCGACCCATTTGTTTCCTCCCTTCAAAATTGAAGATTGGTGCTGGAGTAGAAGATGAAATGTATCATAAAGTTAAATTTCAGATATTGAATGGAAGTACACTTTGAAGTTCGGATCGAAAAGAAACACTTCGTCTGAAAAACAATATATATATACCTAGGGTGAAAATAATCCTCAACTCAATTCCCAGGTTAGACGTCATATTAGTATAGTGTGAATTGTATATTTGGGTGGGGAGGGGGATACTTCGTCTAGTTATAAGGAAACCCATTTCCCCACTTTAAATAAGTTTACTATTCATTTTGTATCAACGAGTTTTTGTTTAAACATTTTGAACAGTTTTGAATTAAAAAAGAGTGGTTGTGCGGGGGAGGAAGGGGATAGGGGGATGGACCTGACAAATCTATAAGCTCATGCTAGCTCACTTTAAACATATTCATGTTTGTTCACTACTTTTTAGACCATCACAAGCAAGAGAACTTAGTATTTAAATAAATAGAATCTAAAAAATATCATTTTTTTCCTATATAGTTTTATTCAAAAATTCAAAAAAATATGATCCCATTGAGATCCCAATCTAAAAATTTGTACAAACATAGATGAAATACACAAGAATTTTTGAGAATTTTTTCAAAAAAATTCATTATATGTTTTTTGAGAAATTTAAATTTGAAATTTAAATTTCATTTTTTGAAAAAGAAAATTTTTATCAAATTAGTCATGTTGCATATCAGATTAAGCGGCAACTAACGTACTTTAAAATGCCATTTACCAAATTGTTTTATCTATATTTGGTGCCGAGTTATGATCCCTTTTATGTACCCTTATCCATGGAAAAACGAGGGTTTTTCCAAAGTTCAAAGTCTCATAAATGAAAAAATACTAGAGATAAAAATCCAAAAATTGAGACTTTTGATTACCTCAAGGGGTACAATTGATGAGCCAAATGTGAAAGAAATACAAAAATGTAAGGTAAAATTTTTCCCAGATTTTGGATCACTTGACGTGGAATGACCCATAAGGTGATTGTGCCCTCACCCCCTCCTCATCCAAATATTTGTGTTTGTAATTATTCAATTATTAAAAATAAATAATCACTCACTGGAATGAACATTTCATTAACTAATTTTGAAAAGTCAGTTGTTCAGAAGATAGAGCTAATGAAAAAACTATCATTAAAAATCATTGTTACAGTTTATTCGCAAATTAGTTTCATTGATTAAACCTAAGGCAGGCACGTCATTTTGGAGGGTCGGGTCGGCTTCGAGAAATCAATGTATTTACATATAAATGGGCGTGGTTTTTTATGTTTTCCAAAGAAATTGCATTGCTTTTGGACCCTTAACCCCCCCAGAAAAACTTGAAATGACGGCCCTGATCTAAGGCAACTAATTTGCTTTTTGGTGCTTTCCTGGGTTTAACTATGAATGGTCCTCTCAAGTCCTCTTTTTAATATTGAAGGGTCCTCTTTAGTCCCCTTTTTAACTGAAAACGGTCCTCTTTTACCCTTTTCATTAGCTGAAATGTGTTGGGAGCCCTGGTCTCATATTTCCTACTTTTTTTTTTATAATTGTTCATCGGCAGCTCACGACAGCATGTTTTTTTAATTTCAATGATTTTAACCCGTGAACAACCAGCGTATTATCCGCACTGGTGCTTCAAAAATTCGTATTTTAAACAGAGATAGTCCACGGAGGATACGTGCGAAATTACGGTACTCATTACCTTATGAAAAATAGTTCATTGTTCATTATATGTATGATATTGTGCATTCAAAACTATATTATTTGTTTAAAAGTTTAGTAATCAGTTTGTACCTTAATTACAACCAGTCAAGGATCCTGCTAAGTTAGTAGGATTGTCCGAAGTCCTTTATAGATTCAGTAAATTTATCAAGAATTGATTAAATAAAATTATTTAATCTGAAAATATTTTGCTAGAAATGTAGAATTGATTATTGTTTTGCATTTAATGATTTTTCCTAGCTATATTATTATTCAAATTTTGAATCATCTTGTTTATCTAGTTTGTTATTTCTGTTATTTGGTTTATGAAACTTACTCCTATCAAGTATAATTTGGTATTCTAAAGTTCTAAATTTTTGTGTTCTCTTTTGTTCTAGATTCGCCTATTGCTACAAAAAGTTAAGATACTCATTTACAAAGATAGTTTGTTTCAAAATGAAAGCAATCACTTGCAATTGACAATATCAGTTATTTTGAAACATCTTCAAGATAATAATTGTTCTGTTCTACCTTGGAACCTGGATGTGAGTTTTATAATGCAAGTCAGATAAAATATTTCTTCTTTCAATCTTTTATATGTGTAAAATTTTCTATTATGCCCTGAAATTACCATATTATAAAGTATACATGGAGAAAGTTAAAGCATAAACGAAAAATTAAATACAAGTAAAGTATGTTATGCTAATTTGAAAAGTAACTGCATAAAGCTGATCAACTCTCTTTCAAGAAAATATGTATCATATGTGATCGAATCTGTTTGTCTTAAACCTACCTCCTTTCTAAACCTCGATCTTTCGAAAATTTTCAATTACTCTGCATTTACATTGTAAATTTAACCTTTCTCCCCATGTTTATCTTGAATGGTTTCCAACGGAAGACACTATATCCGATTTCTGACTCATTGCCGTTTTAAAATTAGATCCCAGCAATCTTTATCAACACCAAAAGTTAGAGTTGAAAGGCATTCATATAGTAGAGTATGCAGCCCAGGCAAAACTAAAGAAGCAAGTGTTTTCAGAATTCCACCCTCTCGGAAGCTCGTAGGACAACGAAAAGCCTCATGAGTTTTGCTTTCAAGTCATCGACAATGGTTATTTTGTGGTGTTCTCCAGGTTTATGCCATTGTACTGTTTCAATTGTTTTGATAGAGGATAATGTAAAAAGTATCATTTTTGAATGACAATTATTGTCCTCAAAGGTATGCATGAAGTTACAACGGATATAATCATTAAAATCAGGAAAACTTGTAATCACAGTAAGTCATACTGTTCATAAAATGTGCAGCAATGTGAATACTAAAGAGTATGTTAACTCTGCTTACGTTCCGTTATTTTTATAACCTCTGTACCCTGTACCGATCAGACCTCCTTTGTCCTGTGAAATTAATGATTCACAGGTTTGACTGCATTCTTGAAAATGTGTGGGCAATTGTTTCTTCAAAAACTCTCAAAATATTTTTCTTTTTTTTTTTGTAAAAGGATGTAATTTACAATTTCATGTTCAGTATAAGCATTTTACTTGCTAAAGTCTTTAGAATAATTTATTTTGGTGAACTTTTTAATTTCCTAATTGGCATAGTTATCTGCTTCTTATTTTATTTTATTTATTTTCGAACAAAGAAATTGTTATCTTTTATTGTCATTTTATTTTGAATGACTTTCAAGGTCGCTCGCCATGAAAGTAAAAAATTTATTAATGTACTAAAAGGTGTTGGGTTCCTTGTGTGGGGAGAAGGATCCATACTCGTAGTTGGTCCATTGACCCAACTGCAAACATGGAATTTATGAATATTGAATATTTGTTGCGAAATCTACTATATGAAGAATGTCTTTTACATAAAGAAGTATGAAGTCTTAAGCAAAGGTTTAAACATTAAGCGGAATACTTACAAAATGTGTTAAATATAGAGTTTGGCACTTTCAAATTCGCCGAAGTTTGGTGCTTTTGTTAGTGAAATTCAAAGGAAAAAGGTTTATTGTTTTGTAAGAAATAATGTTTACAATAAATACAATAAAAATATGTACTGCGGGTACAACGCTTTCTTTACTTTATTTATACAATTTCTTAACAATGGTGATTTCATTTTACAAATAAAATTGAAGAATAAAAAGGAAATTTAAACATAAAATAGTCATAATTATTTTTCAGCAAAAAAGTACAAAATGTATTTTAAAAAACATTTTTTGGAAGAATATTGAAACATTTTGGAGGGATTTTAAACCCTAAAAACCCACTCCTTGAATACAGCTCTGTCTCAAGTTATCAAGACTTTACTGTTTTTACAAAACTGAGAACTTCCTTATCCCTGACAAGTGCAAAATTGTATGTTGCATTAAATCTTAGCTGTTTAAAAATAAATAAATAAATAACACAGTTGCTTTCTGATGTACTAAATGGTGTATATTCTTAATTTCTAAACAGTGTTAGGTATTTGCTTGTTTTACAAATGAATTATTCTTGTAATGTCAATTTTATTATTTCTAATCTATTTTTTCTTTCTTTTTTTCAAGATTTGTTCTTTAAATGAACAGAATTATACAACTTGCTTATGGAGAGAGCTGATGAAAATGCTTCCTGTATTCTTAGAGATTTTGAATTTTAAGGATCTGGTTTTACTTTGTGGCTTAATGCAAGATGTTTTACATGTATCTTCTGATAGGTATTATTGCAATGTTATGAAACTAAAATTATATTTCATTATACATTACATATTTATTGACTGCTAACTGATGATGCCTTATGTTTCTTTTATTTTTGAGTTGGTATGTACGGTAAAACAATTCTAAATTAACAACTTTTTGTTTATTTATACATGAGCAATTTAGCACTTTATCATGTAATAAAAGTCTCTTTAAGATGAGTAATACCATTAACATGCAAAAAATTCATCAACACCAAGAATATGATATATAACTTTGGAATTCAAATGTATTTTGCTTTTCATTTTGCAACGAAAAAAATGACCAAAATTTATTATAGTGTACAACAGGGAGCAGTCATTGCAAACTAAGTTTTTTCGAAGTGGTGTTTCTTTTTTCTTTTGTGAGGCCAATTTAAAATGCTGGCTCGACTTTTGTGATTTTATCAATACACTAAAAATTAAGCTAAAATGACAATTTTATCAAAAAATGGTCAATTTAAAATCCGGGCTCGACTTTCTAAATTTGCATTAATACAAATAAAAATCAAGCTAAAATGACAATTTTGTCAAAAGAAAAAAACCTGGTCATTTGGGAAATTTGCTGCTTAATGAAGAATAAGTTAGCTCTGATTGCATGGTAGAAGGAGATTAAATAGATACCCACTAAATTTTCCAACTATGTATTGCCGTTTTACCATATACAAATAAGAATAAGCTATGTTACTGTGACGTCTTTAAATTACAAAAATGTTAACTGAACTATTTGCATGATTTGTTTTTGTTTCTTTAGTTGTCTTTCAATGCTAGCAGTCAAAAATTATCTTCTGCCGAAGAAATAGAAAAATCATGTGGGGAAAATCAAATTCATATTGAATCTAGAAGCAGGGAACATTTGGTTCTTACTTTGAACTGCACAAACTAAGTTAAAAAGTGTAGAATCTAAATGAATAAATTGTGCAAATATTGAAAAAAATAATAATATTAGTTTAATTAAATTTTAATTATGTATAATATTAATATTTGTTTCTTTTAACATGAAATGTAATTAATTTTAAATTCAAAGAAATTAGCATAAAATTAATTGGGTAACAAAGAGGATGTAAAATTGAAGAGAAAATGGCAGGAAAAAGCAGCATCGCCTGCCTTACCTAGTTGCTGAATTAAGAGTAAATCTGTTCCTGATTACCTTAAAATTTCCTGTCTCATTTTCTCCCCTCTGTATATCCATAAGAAAAATATTATAGTTTCTTTTAAGCACTTTTCTTTTACATTTGGTGAATAGGTGAAAACATTGAACTCTAGATTTATGTAGTAAATTAAAACGCAGAAATGCAAATAAATTTTTGACAAATTTTTGCACAATTTTTGTCTTGTGCAAATGGCAAATCCAACTAAATTTCCTTCGTTTCTTATAACCAACTCTTGTTCAATTGGTGTCCTTTTGAGTTCAAAATAGTGAAAGATTATTAGAGTGAAAGATTATCAAATTAAGGCATCCATTATCACCAGCACTTATCTGTTTGCAATACAGAGCTCCTAGTAATATTGAAGTTTTCCATTCCCCACCAAAAGTAATAGTGTATCTCCCTACAAAAAAATGAGACTAAAATATCCCCACAAAGATCCATTCTAAAAAAATTTCAATATCCCATTCTTTACTGTGACTCAACCACATTTTGTATATTAACTTTCATTTGTTGAAATTTTTTATACGGTGAAAAGTTTTTGGACTTTTTTTTTTTTTTTAGGTATTTTTAAAAAACAGTCTTTAAACATTGTTGATTTTATCTATTTCCAATTATAGTTTTGCTTAATATTTTGTTGCAGCTCACATAATGAAGTAGATGCAAGATCTGTAATACTTTCCCTGTTGAAAAATGAATTTATACATGAATCCAAACCGTTTCAGACTGCTTTCATTGCATCTTTGTGGAAACCTGAATATATATTTAGTAAGAAAAGGTACTGTATGTTTTAACTGCATGAGATTTCACTAGGCATGTGCAATACATATTTTATGAAGTCATATTTCTGTTTTATAGGACTTTTGAAGCTGTAAATGAATGTCAACACCTGCCTCAAGAATTGTTTAATAAGCTACATATCATGCGAAAAAAATGGACCAAGTTTGCTGATAGTACCCCTAAAAGCCAAGAAGATATGAATGAGTTATGGCTAAACCTCAAGGAAATTTCGGATATCTTAAATGAAATATTATTTTCAAATTTTATTATGGAACAAAAGCTTCAAATTAAGAGAATACAGAACCTACTGGAGGTGATTTATTTTTTATGTTTAAAAATTAAGATTTTTTAAAAATAATACATATGTATATATCAGGGCCGTATTTAAGGGGTGGGTTTTTAGGGTTCAAACCCCTACAAAATTTTTCAAAACTATTACTAAAATGCTTTTCATTGTTTCTCACTAAAAAGCTTATTATTGTTGTTTTAATTTTCTTATTTGCTTTTACACTGCATTTGAAAAATGAAATTATCATTATTGAATAATTGTGAAAATTAAGTGTTTTTCCGCAGTATTTTTTTTTAATTGTAATTATTGCAAACATAATTTCTTAACAATACACCTTTTCCTTCAAATTTTTAATAGCACTAAAAAAACACCAAAATTCTTCAAATTTGTAAATACAAAACTATATTTAACACATCTTATAAGTGTCGTAAGATAGAAATTTCAAAAGTGCTCCTTCGAATACGCATATATCAGTAAACCCATCCATCCAGATTTTTTTTTTCTTCACTGAAAAGATGAGACATTTTTTTTTTTTTTTTAACATTTTTCATGTTAATACCCTTTTAATATCTATTGTAACAAAAATTAACAGAATATAAAACATGAAATCAAATTTTATTGACTTTATAGATTTCACAAGAAATAGGTTTATTAAAACCCTCCCCAAAATTAAGGTCTGGTTATGGCCCTGGTAATGGGCCTAGGAACATGCAAGCAGCCGAAACATCCTTTTCGACCACCCCAGTTAATTACGATGAGTTTTCTTGTGACGTCTGTGTATACGTATCTATATGTGTATGTATGTATCTCGCACATTACTCAAAAAGGGTATGCCCTAGAACATTCTTGTTTGGCATGTAGATTCTGGGTGTAGTTGTGCATCTCCCCTTATTATTGCATTCAAATGATCCCAATGGGGTCTTTTACCCCTTTTTGGGTTAAATCTGCTAATTTCAATGCAAACTTAAGTGATGCTATGATTTGGCAACCACATGGCAATGAATTGCCAAGCTTTTGGTTGCCAAGTGTTTGTCACCAACTTGACGACATATCACCAAGTTGACGATAAATTTGGTAAAAAAATTTATTTTTCAAATTTGGGTTCAATTTGGCTCTATTGGCAATATTTTGAAAACAATCCACAAAATGGTGTTAAAAACAGCGATATTTAAGGACAAAATTGGTTCTAAATGTTGTAAGTTTTGCACTACCTCTTAAAAGATTTTTCCAGGGCCCCAGGAGCATTTGGCCGCAAATAAGTTTAACATTTCCCTTTGTGTATGCCAATTTTTCATATATGCTTAAGCTTATTTAATTTTGCATTAAACCCAAAGAAATACAATTCCGCAAAAATAAAAAACAATTTTGTTATTATTATTTCAAAATTAGTCAAATCTGCACCACACATCTTTGGTTTTGCAACAAGTAAAACTTTTAATGTCATACTTCTATACATTACTGAGCAGCTGCACTTTCTATAGTTAAAGTAAAAGTTATTTCAAGAACGTTAACAGAAAAGATGAAATTTTCATCAAGCATTTACACCGCTGTGTCAAAATTCATTCTTGACAGTCAACTGGTAACAATACTAATTTACCAATAGAATGCTTTTGAGTTTTACAGTTTGTTTTTAACTGTCACAATGCATTAATTTTTTTTCTTTCTTCAGCTTTTGAATTGCCTTCCCTTGGAGTATCTGTTGCCCAGCAATCAACTTCGTTGCATGATTGGACTTTCTACATTACTTGTCCTAATTCCATCTAGTTTAGAGAGTATTGAAGCATTGTCGTTGGTGAAGAAAATCTCCTCCTTGTTAGCATCTATTATCAGTGGTGTACGTAGTATCTGGTTGTTTGATTTTGTTAAAAGTGGACCATTTTTGAGAGTCATAACAAATTCACTCGAGAAAGTAATCAATCAGGTATGATATGCATGTTCAAAAAATAATTATGCCACATTTGTATTTTCAGTTTGTTTGTCAGCCTTTTTTAATGTTTTTCCTCTAAAATTGATGAATAGTTTTTTTTTGCACAATATCTCCATTAGATTATATGAGAACATTAATTCATTACTCATTGAGTTTTCATCATTTTAAAATTTAGTAATAGTGTAGTGGTAAGCAAATTGCTATTTTAGTTTCTATAGTCTTTTTTTTCAGCAAGATGCAGTTTATAAAATAATTTGAATAGTAACCGTTCCACTTTACTTTGTTGCTCTGTCAGTTTGACTAGTCTTACCAAGACAATTATCCCATTTTCTAAAAGATGAGCTGTAAGGGAAGCAGTTTTGAGGCATAATAAAAATTGTTCTGCTGTTAAAAAGGTTTTTTTTTTTTTTTTTTTGCATTCTATGCTAATTAATTTTCCTACTGTGTGTGTGTGTGTGTTTTGTTACAAACTATTTTACTTTTAAAAAAACTGGAATGTAATTTTTTGACCTGTCATTGGTTAGGTCAAAAGGCCAAGGATAAGACTGCCCAGTTAGGTTCATCAAAATTTATTTAAGGATTTTCAGTTGAATCTAACATTTTAAAAACTTGTTTTATTTCTTTCTTTAGTAATGTATATGTATTTTTCTTCTTCTCTGACCTTTAATATGTGTAGTTATGTAAGTTTGCCATCAATTACTAAAAAGTTATTATTTTCATTGCTAGGAAGATGATGCTTCAAATGAAATCATCAACATTTTTATTGATAAATTGATTGGTCTAAGTTTAAGTAATGGGGAATATGTTTCTGCAATGGAAACATTTGTTGAAGAAGTAAGTTTTGTGATTTCATTACAAACATGAATGATATCATACAAATGACTTTTTTTTTTCTTTGTTTATAGTTTTATTGTTTGTAAAAGAAACATTTAGTTATTCCATTTAAATGTTTAAATATATAAATGTCCTTTATTCTTCTGATTTTTAAAAGCTGTCATTTCTTAATTTGCCTTGAGCCACCAATTGTATTTTTGATAATTTTCTTAATCTCAAAAGCTAAAATGTTCTTGAGTTTTTTTGCAATTAATGTATAAGCAAATAAATTTCTGATTAGAGACTCTATGAAGTAATATATTTTAAGCCAGTATGTGTGTTTAAGTAATTGCATCAATTTCTGTTTAATTTTTATGCATATATTTTATAGCTTGCTTCTGAAATGAAAGTGAAGAAATTATCTGCGCTCATCATGTGTGCTATAGTGAAAAAAATATCCCAGGTACTACGTGAAAAATTGGTCTTGTGCATTGCCTTATAACTATATGTTGCCTTTTGTGTTAATTAACCAAATTGTTTCTCCCCTTTATTTCAGAAAGTGAGACGTTCATATTTGCATGAAAGTTACAGAGCTGCTTGTTCAAGATTAATATCAATTGCTTGTTCCAGTATAATGAAATGTACTAAAAAGAATGTTGCTAAGGAAGATAAAGATTTTAGCTTTTTATTTATCAGGTGCTATAGTGAAATTTTAGACATAATCATGTCAGCTTCTTGTGACATTGATGAAGAGAAGCAAAACCAGTGCCTAGACCTACTTCCTAAACTTCTTGATGTCAGTTTTCAAAAAATTCATACTAGTGAGGTAAATATGCATTTATTTTTGTAGTAGGAGAATGTGGGGCAAAAGGAAGATAACTGATCTTTTCAAAAATGAACAAATTGAAAATTTGTTCTGAAAATTACAGAATATTAAGAGAACAATATACTTTGTCATAAAATTTTCAATGAAGTATCATTTTTATTTTTTGGCAGCAAAATTGTACATTCAAAAAACAGTTGAAAATTTTCCCTTTTAAAAATGCATGGGGGCAAAGTGAAAAATGAAATATTTTCTGTTTGCTTATCAACTTTTTTTCCATCAAATGCATGCATAAATGAAGGCATAAGAGCAAGAATCAGAGAAACTGTCACACCTAGCATTATGAGGTGATTCATGACCTCTCAGGTTTTCTCCCAAAAATTACCAAATGTTTATTATCTTATTGAAAGACCAAATCCAGAATGTTTTGCTCTAAAGTTGAGTTGTTTAGTTTTTATGAACCCCTAAAGGTGAAGATGCGGCATCAAAAATTAAGCGGATTTTTAAAACATGGAAGTTGCTGTGAGCCAAAACTCTTACCAGGGACTGTTTAACTCCAATTTTCTTTTTGTATATGGAATATAGAAGGTTGAAACTTTACAAAATGAATGTTAAATTTGAGGTAATTTCAGTGAAGGCCCTCAAAACAAGGCATTTTTGACTTTTTTTAACGTTTTTGCGGTCCAAAAACGGCTTGTACATTTCAGTAGTGTCGTTTGGAAGACCAGTGTAAGCACTTTAAAATAATGTATAAATAACCGAGGAAAGTTCAACGTGCTTTTAGTTGCGTAAGGCCGAAATATGAAAAATGTCATATTTTACCGATATTCAAACGGTCATAACTTCCTCTGCCAACAACATATTGAAATATTTTTTTTGCCAATGTCATACTCTATTCTTTGTCTTAACAGAACAGTTGAGTCCTTTGATGCGAAATGTGAAATTTTTTTTTACAAAAAATGCACAGAAATACATTTTTTGTAAAAAAAAACGTTGAATGTAATAAAAAAGCACGTTGAACTTTCCTCGGTTATTTATACATTATTTTAAAGTTCTTGCACTGGTCTTTCAAACGACACTACTTTTGCCGTGCCAACTGAAATGTCCACAGCAACTTCCATGTCTTGAAAATCCGCTTAATTTTTGATGCCGCACCTTCACCTTCAGGGGTCCATAAAAACTAAACAACTCAAATTTAGAGTAAAACATTCTGGATTTGGTCTTTCAATAAGAGAATAAGCATTTGGTAATTTTTTGAAAAAAATCTGATACGTCATGAATCACAGGCGTAGCACTCTCTCAGATTCTTGCTCTTGATACAATAACAAATGCATATCCAACTTTAAAAATATGGTAAGTTCTATACTGGTGTGCTAAGCACAAAAGAAGTACCCTTTTTATCAAAATTGGATTATTGTCTCCAGGTAATTCTTTGTAACATATATTACCCAAATTCATTATTTTGTGGTCATTTGTGACTGGGAAACATTAAAATTGAATTTCTGAAAAAGTGGCATCTAAATGAAATGCATGGAGGCATAAAACTTTAAAAAGTGATTTCTTATTTTGAGCTCAACTGCAGATACCTTTTTTTTTTTTTTAGCACGAGAGCATAGATCGTTTTATTAGTATTAATAAACGGTTTTGATGAAGTACAAATTTTTTAAAAATTTTAGTAAATAATAGCAAGATAAAGCACCATCAAACCTCTAGAATTTTTTTTCATCTGTGCGACCTGAGATTTATTGCCTTGTTTTTGAAAAAGAGGCTCTGTGGGTAATTTATGGTTATTTTTCCTTGCAGTGATTTGCTTTACATTTGAAAATGAGACAGGGTTAGATTTTACTTCTGTTTTGTTGCGAAATGAACCCTAAATTATTCGGCATGCTGGTAAACCTTGTTTTTTTTCTGACATGGGGGGTAATATGGTAAGAAGCTAAAAAAATTCTAAAAACCAAAAATAACTGCAGAAATTGTGTAAACACCTTTATTTATATTTTTTCTTGACTAAAAATAGGCATTTTTATGACCATTTTCATGAAAGTAATAAGGTTGTAATTAAATGTTAATTTTAGTCACGTGTTCAAATTATTTGTTTCTCTAAAATTTATACAGAGCAATGAAGTCTCTTATATAAGCAAGCTCTATCAAGCTTAAGATGATAATGATTGTTAGAAAAATAGTTAAGAATTTTCCTTCTAGGGTACAGGTACTATTGTAGTATGTTTCTTAAGTCGTAATTTTTCGGCAGGAGAAAGAGAGGGGCGGTTAAATTTTTTGTTTAAACGTTTTAGTTAAAATTTTACTTAATGTCTTTTTTATTTATTTAATAAAATATGTTTACTTGAAAGGAACTTCTACTGAATTTTTAAAGGATGTGTTTGCATGTGCCGAACCCAGTTCGTGGAAATGATTTACATGGTGGGGAGGTGGGATGTATTACGTTCTTTTTTCTGCGGGGTAAGAAGAGACAGCTTGATTTTTGTTAAAATGTTGTAATTAAAGTAATCAGATTTGGTAAGTTGGGCAATAAACGATACAGTAGGTGAATTACTTTTCATTTTCAACCTGTTGTTGATGTAATTTAATGTCTTTTTTATTTATTTGGAAAATTATTATAAATTTAGCTAAACTTTTTTGAACTTTAAATGGTGTACGCATTATTTTTGAGCTAAAGAAAATTATCATTTTTTGGCATATTGCTAACCATTGAGTAATGATCTTTCAAATAAACTTATAAGAATTTCAATTGTAATGCAATTTATATATAATAAACTACAGACAAATGTGTGATTCTGTATTTTAATATTTGTTAATTTAAGTTTTGACAGTAAAATTCAGAGTTTACAAATTTTCTGCTGTAACTATTTCTTCCTTCAATATTTTTTTCTGTTTGTTTTAGAATGAAGCTGTCATTGACACATGTTTGCAGTTTGTTTCGAAAGTTTGTCTGCATATGAAAGAACTTACCAGATTTATTCAAAAAGACTTTGTAGAACTGTCATGGGCAGCTACCATTTTTCACTTGGAAAGGAAAAGCAAAAAAGTCAAAAAGAAACTCATGGATTCTAATATTTTGCCAACTGGAGAACAATTTTCCGTAGCTGATTTCAGCCACAAAAAGCCCAATCATGTGTGTCCACTACTGTTGACAAAAAGTCAAAACATCGAGGGCTGTTGTAATATCAATATTATAGAAGGAAAGAAAGACATTTTGTTTGACTTGTCAGATGAAATTTATTTAAATGAAACCGAGATGACTACTTTGCAAACACTTTTGGCTTCTTCTTCAGAAAAGGAAATAAGTTTATTTTTTCAAAAAATAAATAATGAAAAGGTAAATGTTTGTGGATTATTTGTTCCTTTTGTGAGAAATGATATATTTGTATAATTAGATCTCTTTTTTTCAATATCTATGAACTGAATTAGTTGTTTCGAAGCAAAATTTTCAGTATTTAGAAGGTATTTGCCAATTTAATTTTTTGAGTGACAGGAAGAGTAATCACTAATGGGAAATTCGTTAATTATTTAATAAGAAAACTGCTCCTGAACCCACTAAGTAAAAATAAATGTGTAAATTATTGTGGGCAATACATGTCTAAGTTAATTCATACACTAAATGCTATAAAGCTAAAATTTGAACCAATGTTTAAAATTTAAGAATATTCAAAGAAAAACTTTGTTTTTTCTTCCAAAACAGTTAGTGGAAATGTATTTAGCAAGTTTCGGGACTCAATTACCTTACTATGTGAATTGCTTTGTTAATGTTAATTCTTGTGACTTTGAATAGCATTTTGCATTGTGTAAGAAAATTAGTTTTAAATTATATTTTTCCATGATACTGAAACAAGAGCTAAAAAATCTGGTATGGACCCCACACTACTTCCTTTTACGTGTAAATTTCTTAGCAGTAGCCTTAAGTTTTAAAAAAGTGCTTGGAGTGAGCAAGGTAACAATTCAAATATTTACTCCCCTAATCTTCCACGAAACAATGCAAAAAATATTTTACAATGGTTAATTTTCTAAATATTGCTGATTTTAATATCATTCAGTGTATTTTTAGCAAAATATTGCCGCCAAGTTGAACCCAAATTCAAAAAAGAATTTTTTTGCCAAATTTGTCGCCAACTTGGCGATATGTCGGCGTCAAACACTTGGCAACCAAAAGCTTGGCGACATATCGCCAAGTGGTCGCGCCAATTCATATCACTTGAGTCTGCATTGAAATTAACACTGATTTACCCCAAAAAAGGGGTAAAACACCCCCTTTGGGAACATTCGAATGCAACCACAATGGGAGGTGCACAACTAGACCATCCTCAGAGCCTACATACCAAGCTAGAAGTTTCTACGGTATATAGTTTTTGAGTTATGCGAGCCACATACGCACATACATCCGCACATACGTACATACAGACGTCACGAGAAAACTCGTCGTAATTAACTCGGGGGTGGTTGAAAAGAATTTTTAGGCTGCTTATATGTTGGTAGGTACATGTGCACGTGCTGACAGGTCGAAAAAACTACTGAACATTCATTCGGGGGTGAGCAAAATCAAAATTTAGACTCAAATTTGAGTGATTTTTACTTCCTTTTACGTAGTAAAGGAAGTATTGTGATCACGAAAAAAATTTCACTCAAATTTCGGTCTAAATTTTGACTTTGCTCACCCCTGAATGAATGTCGCGTAGTTTTTTCGACCTGTCAGCACGTGCATATGTACCTAACAACATACAAACAGCCGAAAAATCAATTTCGACCACCCCCGAGTAAATTACGACGAGTTTTCTCGTGACGTCTGTATGTACGTATGTATGTATGTGCGTATGTGGCTCGCATAACTCAAAAACTATATGCCGTAGTAACTTCTAGCTTGGTATGTAGGCTCTGAGGGGGGTCTAGTTGTGCACCTCCCCTTGTGATTGCAGTCGAATGTTCCCAAAGGGGTCTTTTACCCCTTTTTTGGGGTAAATCAATGTTAATTTCAATACAGACTCAAGTGATATGAATTGGCGCCACCACTTGGCGACATGTCGCCACGCTTCGCCAAGTTGGCGATAAATTTGGTGAAAAATTTTTTTTTTTTGAATTTGGATTCAACTTGGCGCTATTGGCGATATTTTGCGAAAAATTCACTAAATGATATTAAAATCAGCAATATTTAGAAAAATAACCATTGTAAAATATTTTTTGCATTGTTTCGTGGTAGATTAGGGGAGTAAATATTTTAATTGTTACCTTGCTCACTCCAAGCACTTTTTTTAACACTTAAGGCAACTACTAAGAAATTTACACGTAAAAGGAAGTAGTGTGGGGTCCATACCAGATTTTTTTTTCGCGATCACAATACTTCCTTTACTACGTAAAAGGAAGTAAAAAATAGATTGCAAGGTTCTCAATAATGAATTGTTTCACAATTGATCACTGCTTGAAAGTAGGTGTAACATATTAATGAATTAAGCAGCTTATTAATTAATTAATCTAAGACCTTCTTAACTTGCACATAAAATCGGGGTTTGTATATTACAAACATCTGTAACTGTCTATTGCAATGTTGCTACAACACTGATAATAGATTATAATCCATTTCTGCCAGCATTACTTGTATGAAACCGTTAGTTTTTTGCACTCTAAACAAATGTGTTCTACTTTAAAGAGTCGAAAGATTGTCAATTTATGTTACTAATTAGATGCACTTTTGACACCAAAAGACAATATTAGAGTGTATTTAGTGAAAGGTAGTACTGACTTATTCACCTTTTCCCCTTTCATTATATATAACTGCCCTATTTATTAAACCTTTATTGGATAGTAAAAAATCAATATTTTGCATTCATTATATTTTTACTTTAGTTAAATTTATTTTAAAGACAAATATGAACAATTTTATTTGTTGCACTGTATGCTGATCTTTTTTCAATTACCTTTAAATGCTTCAATGAGGTAGTGAGATTCACATAAAAGTTTTTCTGATACCCATTTCATAAAATCAACAAGTATGATATTAAATTGTTCTATTGGTATTGGTATAACAAAGTCATGAAAACTCTCATGAAGTCATGAAAAATTCTTGGAAACATTTTGAAATTTTTATCTCACTAGAGTATGTACCCTGAAAAAAAAAGTTTCAAACTTCAGAAGAAAAACAATAATGATAATTTTTTGAATAATAAAATTATGATAGGACCTGAAAAATAAAAAAATATTTAAATTTAATCAGGTGCCTTTCCCTCAAAATCCAAATTATTAAACATTGTAATGGGTTCTACAAATAGCAATGGAGATAATGTTTTCCCCTTTTAAGGTGTTTTAGAAAAACATATTATCTGTACTGTTACCTAATATTTTGATTTATAATTAATACTTTTCATTGTTTTTATGTAGGAGTATGCTGCTATTGCAACTGTGGATATATTTTCATTTCAAATGAAGCTACTGATTTTGAAACACATTATGAAATGTGCACAGGAAAACTCCATACTGATAGCGTTGTCAGAGTCAATACAAAATGTAGGATTTTTATTCATTTTATGTATTAAAATTTTAATATATTTATTGTTTTTTTCTTCTTCTTTCTTTCTTTTTCTGTGTACCATATTCATTGTGTACTTAACACATTCTTTTTCGTTTCAGTGCTTATCCAATCTTCAAGTCTTAGTGTCACAAACATGTGATTCATTTATTTGCAAATATATGATTGCAATACCAACACTTAACTTTGTTAGTTTTGCCCTTCAGATGGGAAAGGTACGGATTCTGTTAAATATTTTTCCATTAAAATTTCAAATGATTAATCATTTTTAAGTTATGCTTTAATCTATTTTGTCAACATCAAGTAAGAGTTACAAAAACCTTTCAATATTTTTCACAAACCAAAGCTCATAACATTTATGCATTTGTGAAAAGATTCCTTAAAAAACCTAAAACATGTGCCTCAATTTTTTTTTTTTTTTTTTTTTTTTTTTTTTTTTTTTTTTTTTTTTTTTTTTTTGCTATTTGTACTTTGAAACTGGTCAAATTTATAGAAAAAAAAGTGTGACTTCATTTAAACAAAAAAGGTATGCAATATATTTTGTTCATTTCTTGAGATGAAGAGAAAAAAATGTCCTCTTAGTTTTCGAATGTGAAAATAAAACATACTTTGAATAATCAACTTGCAGTCGAAAAAGTAACATTTATATTTTCCGAGTGGTACATATAGTTATTTTGTTTAGAAAGGATTTAAAAAAAAACATTGTTAATTTTTAGAATATCATTTCTGAAAAGGCTGATGTTTTTCTTCTTTGTATCCTTGTTGAATTATGAACAATTCTGTTATCCTTTCTGGAATCGTGAAGTTGTGTCCAAACAAAGAAAAAACTCAACTAGTACTGTATAACAACTGTATAATAACTGATAAGGATTCCTGGAACTTTATCAATATAATAAAAATTTGGAAATGTATGCATTTAAAGAATTCTATCAAACTGAAATAAAAGCTATCAAATGTGACCCAAAAAATTTTAATTTTTACAATGTTCTGCTAATAAATGAAATTTTGTATGAAATTTTGTTGTACTTGTGCCCTATCTTTTTCTGTCTTTACCTCTTTTTTTTTTTTATCATTAACTTTGTTGAGCATGTGCATAAATGTTTAAAAGTGTGAAGTATAACTGTTAAACGTAACAAACCAAGTGAATCTTATGTATTAATAGTATCATAAATTTCATTCTAATTTTTTTTTTCTCTGCTATTTCAGGTTCTTGATAGTCATACTGTGATGCAAACTCTTCATTTCTGTGCACCTTTGAAGATTGAAATTCAGTTTAATAATTACCTAACATTCATTAAAACATTTAATGCTGTATGGGACATCGTTTATGGCTTGCTCACTCAACACACTTCTCATGTTCTATCATCAAGACCTGCATTCATGTTTTTTGTTTCTGGTATCCTTCAATTATTTTGACCTTTTATTATTCTGATTGCTTAAACTGAAAATAGTTTGTAACTTATATAAGTTGGTCATAGTCTTCTACTCTGCCTCACAAAGCAAAAAAAAGCACATCGCAATTTTATGCTACAAACATTTTTCTAAAAATGATTTGCACCCCTTTTATTACACTTTGATCATAACAGTGAATATTTACATTATTTATTTTCATTTAGCTAAATTTGATAATAGATAACTATATTGCAAGTATTTAATGATTCTAAAACGAAAACGAAATGTTAACAAAAAATATAATTCAACCACGAAGAAATGGCCGGTGTCAATCAAATGAGAAAACGAGTCCATTCCTTAAAATAGGTAGAATTTCTACCCATTCAAATTCCCCCATCAATTATGAATCCCATTCCTCAATTTTCATGTGTGTATCACCCCTTCCTAAAAATGGACAATCCTGAAAAAAGGAGGAGTCATAGGCCATGTCTGCGAAGTTGAATTATAGATAAACCTTTCTTACTTAGAAGAGCAATATTAATCTAACCAAAATATAAATATTTAAAATAGAGATTATGCAAATATTGTGAAAGAATTTATTGGCAACTGTATAATTTTGAAAAGTATTTCTGATGGCTGATAATTTTTATAAAACATTACAGTAAAAGCAAACTCACATGCTAGTGCAATAAACAATCAATGCAATGACTTTATGTTTCTAACATTAAAGAAACTTTGACTCCTCCCCTATGAAATTCAGAATTGTTTCCTTTTTCGAAAATGTAAAAGAGTTAAACTTTACCATATCCCCCTTCAAAAAACATTTCTGGCAATAACACTGTCCTCTGTCCTTCCATAAGAAGTTCATCACCCATTTTTCACTTATGCTGTGCTCAGTATCCACTGAAACATCATTCTCCAGAATTGACAGCTGTACCTTTGTTTATAACAGTGGTGCAAGTGCTGCGCCAATTGCGCCACGCTGCGCCAAACAACGAATCTTGCGCCATCCTGCTCCCAAACGCACTTTTTGATCGAAATTGCTCCTGACTGCGCCAAAACGGCCGTTTTTCTAGCGAATATCGCGAAAAAGTAGCATAATTTCTGCTTTTGTTACCGTACGTTATGACGGTTGCTATGGCGATATTCTGAACACGTGCGTCGCGAAAAATATTCTCCTTATCTGAAATTTCAATCCTTTTGCATCTTGCAAAAATTTTGACATTTTTCACAATCCAAAATTATTTTGACTTATGCTACTTCAGCTTAACTTATTTTATGTTTTATTTTGAGAAAAAAGTAATTTATTTTTAGAAGCATGTCAACATCTAGCATTTACGTCGCGGACGAAGCTTCCTATGTTGAAGATTTCAATCCAAATGCATCTTGCAAACATTTTAATATTTTTGACAATTAACCGTTATTTTGACAATAGACACCTTCCATTAGCTTATTTTAGCTTATATTTTGATAACAAATAATTTATTTTTTTCTATTAATATACCTACTAATTTTTGCAAGCTTGATTTTAATAAGCATTAGGTTATCCATTGCTTCATTTTTTGGAAAACAATTAAAACAATCAAGCACATAATGTTTAATTATGGCTTTGTACTGAAAGGCAGTATTTTGAAAAGTTGAATTTATAAAATTATAATTTTAAAAGCTTAAAATAGAATTTTCCTTGTTACTAGCAGCAGTGCTCCCATTAGGGAACCAACGACTAAAGTCAACTGTTAAGAACAATGTCTTGTCTGAAATTGAGCTGCAAAATGGATGTTAGAAGATGCAGAGAAATTATGAAAAAGAGAAAGAACAGTAGAACAAAGAGAAACTAAGTTAAACTTTTAAATTAAGGTTTTTCAATTTTTAACCCACAAAATCTAATTTTGCACGATAAAACATAAAAAAACTTTAGTTTACTTTTCAAGCACAAAGGTAGTTCCTCAATTTTAAGATAAAGCGCATTGTTAACAAAAGAAAATCCAAATGTCATTGATAATTATGCAACTAAAAGACCAAAAACTGTCTAAATTTTTCCTATTGTCGTGGAGATTTGTTCCTAGGATTCTTTTCTAAAAAATGAAAAAGGATTGGTAGTATAAGTGTAATTGTAAACAAGAAGTTCTGTCAAGAACTAAACGAGCCTACTTTCCCGTACATCGACATCGGAATTCTCGCATCTGATCATTATTCTCTTGATTATCTGAGACTGAAAATTATGTCAAACATACCTTTTTAGCACTTAGAGCTGATTTCGAAAAGCAAAATATACCCCTCTCATCAGATGAAATAGACACGTAAAAAGTAATTAACGAATAAATAAAGTTTTGTCGCACCTTTTAAAGAGTAACTGTTACAGTTTCTCGGTAGAAAAAATCCTCCATCGTTTTCAAAAAAAAAAAATAATAATAATAATAAAATAAATAAATAAATAAATAAAAGTACAAAGAGCATCAAAACACATTTTGTCAAAGAAAGAAAAAAAAAAGAAAAAAAAAACTGGTCGTTAATAAAATGTCTCGAATTTCACTTTTAATCTGTTGCCAGTTGTTAAATATAAATAAAGAATAAAATGTTCTCGTGAATGAAAAATTTTTGTTACAAAAAAAATCGTCTGCCAAAAAAAAAAAAAATAATAATAAATAAAATAAAACAAATGAATAAATAAACAAAAAATCGTCTGCACAGTCAGTAATTTTTTTTCTGAGCCTGCATTTCCGCCATGTTTGCAGAGTCAGAGTCGGAATCAGAGTCCTCACAGAAGATTATTCAGAAAAGTACTTTACAAACATTATTTATCAAAACCGTTTTCTTACAAAGTTAGTTTGAAGGAAATCCGACTTTAAGTTCAGGATCGACATTCAACTTAATTTCCCCATAGACGCTAATGTTATTTTCTTTTTCTGAACGGTTTAATATTGAACGAAAAATGAGTCAAATCAAAAAGCGAAATATAGGAAAACCTCTTCGAGATCTTTCAAACAAAAAAAAGTTTATTCCATTCGGACAGTTCACTCAAAAGTTATTCGGAGGGAAAAGGTTGCTTGAACGGTTCAATGTTGAACCAAAAATGTTCAAATTGAAAATTTAAATATGGTAATAAAGTATCCTTGCCAAGATGCTTCGAACAAAAAAAAGTTTGTTTAAATCGGACTGTTCATTCAAAAGTTATTAGGGATGACAGCTTGTTTGAACGGTTCAATGTTGAACGAAAAATTGTTCAAATCGAAAATGTAGACACGGGAATGAAGTATCCTTGAAAAAATCTTTCGAACAAAAAAAGGTTTGTTCAAATCAGACTGTTCACTCAAAAGTTAGCATCGCGGGACAGGTTGTTTGAACGGTTCAAAGTTCAACCAAAAATTGTTCAAATCGAAAAATCAAATATGGGAATGAGCTGTACTCGCCGAGATCTTTCCAACAAAAAAAAAGTTTGTCCAAATCGGAATGTTCATTCAAAAGTTATTGGGGGGGGGGGACAGACAGACCGACCGACCGACACACAAATTCCCCATCTCAATACCCTACTTTCAAATTTTTAATTTTTCGATATTCATTTTACCTTTTTATTTTTTTAACTTGGCGATATTTTTTGGACTTGGCGATATTTTTTAGATGCATTAAGCTACTTTTAATACTTTTTTCGTCTTTCTTTTATTTTTAACGGAAAGTAGGCTAAAAAGTGGATGAGTTTATCGTTTCAATTTGACTTTAAATGAAGGTTCCAATTTCTATATCCTTGTCTCTGAAATTTGAGTTAAGTACAGTCAAACATTTTGCTGTTCACCTATTGAAACCACATCTAGTATTTTTAAACTATAACTAAAATTTAATAATAGATAATCAGTGCTTAGTTAAAATGCAAATATATTTCTGTACCTTAATGCAAAAACAACCAATGTCAAAATTTGTTGAATTGAGATATTCAGGTTCAAAGATTTAAGTCTCCATAGGAATGTGTTAGATTTGGTGTCTTAGTTTCGCTCCACTGCTAAGGCAGTTTGTTTTGAAACATTAGTTGTTGTTGCATATGACAGAGGATACCTTTCTGTCCCCATTACGATAAAAAACTAAAAACTTCAAATTTTTGACATTGGTTGTTCTTGCGTTAAGGTACAGATTTAAATTACTATAAATGTATGTGTTTATTACAGTCACATAGTATTTTATTTGAGCCTGCTCCTAAACACAATTCTGCCGCTCCCAAATGGTATTTTCCCTGCTCCCGAAGATGCTCCCAAACCACATTTGGTCACTTGCACCCCTGTTATAATAAGTAGCATTTTTAGAAACATTTTTTAATATTAAAGTACTTTAAATATGTGTCCTAACTTTAAAAAATGTTTTTTGTAAAATAATCTCCTTTCAAAAAAAAAAAAAAATCTGGTAAATTTTAATGATTTACTGTAATTTCTATAAATGCTTAAATTGAGTGCATACATTGACTCTTGATAACTCTTGATGTTTATGTCTTCTCTATTAAATCATTATTAATTACTTCCCCTGCCCTTTCCAATGGTTCTTTGTTAAGTTTTTAAAGACATCAATATAGGTTTATATTTCTGTACTTATAAAAAATATTTTATCTGGTATTTTTTTGCATGTATATTACTACCTTAACTTTGGTCAAAGTACTTTTAAAGGCTTTAGTCTCGTTTAGTTCTCAAGACGCCCTTTCATCATGTGAAAAACGCATCCATCAGCAAATGCAGCTTTGTGCTCAGAATATTGAAAGGTAGATAACTATTTCTTAAATTTTGTTTTGTTAAGTAGTTTTATGTCTACGATTATGTGCCCTTTTTTACAATAAAAGTTATTTTCACGTAATGAAATTACGAAGTATTTCTTCAAAAGAACTTGATTGTTTACATATTAATTGCAATTTTGCTTCATACATATTCAGTAATCCTCTCAAGTTTTGTACAATAAAACATTGTTATTTTTAATTTTACTTATATTGTATGTATCTATATATTTTAGATATTTATGTGTTCCGCCTCCAGGCGGAAGTTAGTGTAAAAAAACAACATAAACTACAATTTGAAAAAAGACTTTAAGAAACATTATAAATGCAAAAACGACAAATTTTGAAAAAACAACTAACTGTGAAACTGGGTAAGTACTGCTTTATCTACAGAAAGCGGTTTACTTTTAGTTGTTTTTTGAAATTTGTCGTTTTTGCATTTATAATGTTTCTTAAAGTATTTTTTTAGATTATTGTTCGTTTATTGTTGTTATTTTACACTAACTTCGTACATGTCTGGAGGTGGAATACGTAAGTAATATTTAATATTTAAAATACATTTAATGCTTTAGCAGCAATTATGCGCTGATTGAATGTAGAACATCTTGTTAAGTTTTGAAAGACATTAATATTGGTTCACATATGCTGAAAAAAAAATACTTTGGTTGCAGTGGAATTTAATTTAAATTTTAAGTTTTCATTTTCAACCTCATGATTTTTGAATCTAGTTGAGTTAATTTAACTACAACATGCATTATCATATTTTCTATGGTGATTGATCTAAGTTGTTACAGAATTGTAATACTTACTTTAAATAAGAATCAATTCACAACATGGATGTTAAAGAAATATGTATCTATTTTCTAAAGGTTGTAAAGTGTATACCGCATAAAAATTCTAATTCATGAAAATAAAAAAATACTTAAGCTGATTTTAAACAAATGTTAATGTAACACGTTTTAGTTTTAATTGAAATTTATATATATTTCTTTCCATAAAAATTGATGCTCTTGACGAATTTTCTACATAATCTCTTAATAGGACAGCAGTTTAATTTAATTGCTTCTGCTTTACATTTGCAGTTTTAAATCTCAAGAATTGTTAGTGTATATGAAAATTTAAATTGTGTAGAAATGCTTCAAAAATTCAGTATTGAATTGAAACTTCATTTACATCAAATACTCTTCAGCTGAATTAAAATTTAGGAATTAATTTTTAATGAAGTACATTTTTCAACAAAACATAGGGCAGCTTTTATATTGATTTTACATAGTTCCAAATTGTATTGTAAAGATATGTTATTTCAATTCCTTTTTCTGAATGTTTCAGGTTATTTACGATGATTTCCAGAAATAAGTATGAGTTTGAAAAATTAGTGCCTTATCTGGTTGCAGATTATGTTGATGCAGTACAGCATGTTACTTTAGAACCAAGCATAAAGGCAAGAAATAATGCTATGTATACATCCTTAAGTAACTTATAGGGATCTCCCAAAAAATTCCTTATTCAGCAAATTTGGAAGCAATATTGCAACATTGATTCTTTTTTCTTTCTTTTTATTTTTGCACTGTTTTTAATGATTCCTAATGTTCTTTTTCATTAAATGTTATGAATGTATGACATATGCACATGCTCGTATTTATCATTTAGTAAAATTGAAATTTCATTAAGCAAATCGAAGCTTTTCCCCTTCCCAAAATTGTTAGTTTGGAATGCCTCTGATAATTTAGTTATTCTTGATTTATGGAAATTAACAGCTTGTATGATAATATTCTAATCAGTTTATTTTTCTTGCAGGAACATTTAATTTTAGGAATCAACAGGCTTTTGAATATCTGTAGCGAAGAATCTTTTAAAATGTTGGCTGTTAATGTAAATTTCAGCTGTAGAGAAGTTTACACCAATTTAGTAAAGAATTTTAAACAGTATAGAAATTATGGAACAAATTGATGTACATGTCTCAAAAACATAACTCTCCATAATTTATTTATTTTTTATTTGTACATATTAAATGTTATGTTTTCAAATAAAATTTATTTTCCTTGATTTATGTCTAATTTATTGTCTCTCTTTGGCATAAAATGAATTTAATTGCCCAACTTAATGCTGGTAGTCAAAAGTAGAATTTCTAAATTGCATTTTTAGAAATGTTTTCTTTATTTCGTAATTGTCCTCAAATTAAGTTTTTTTTTAAACTGGATCTTGAAGTGCCTCGTTTAAAATATCCTATATGTGAAACACTTCATTATGATTCATGTTGAAACACAACTGTTATAAACCGAATTTTTTATGCCTGTACATTTCAGTGACAGATTTACGATTTCACAAGTGTTGCAACTCTGATGTAACAACCCAGAGTCTGAAAGCTGCCAACTGACAGGTGAATAGGAAACTAATTCACACATTATTATTAATATTGCATTCTACATTATTTTTTCAATCATCAACTGGTGTTGCAGAACATAACGTTAGGAAAGTGCTAATAATTGTAATTATTAGTAATAAAGATGTTTTAGTGCCTTTGACAAGGCTTATAAAAAATTGATTCTCTTTAGATAAGTGAATGCAATAAAGACATTTTAACAAAACTAAACTTGCATGAAGTGTCATGTCTCCATCTACTGAAAGCAGTATAATTCTGAATAAATAATACCTACTTCTCAAAAACGTGTATTAGCTACCTTTTTTTTTTCTCAGGCTCCCTAGTTCAGGCTCTCTTTGCTCTACAAGAGGACTTTTGCCTCCAACTCGGTTACTTTCGTATTCCATGCCGATGAGTGCATAATAAGCACGAAACTGCATTCCATAGATCGAAATAACCGAGTTGGCAGTGTATCGCATGTTCCTGCCTTAGTCCTTGCTTAGGGGCGGTTACTCACTGCTTTATAAACAAAGGGGCTTCCGAAATTTGATTGATTATTTTTTCACAGCATTATTTCACAAGAAGATATGATTCTACCTTTCTGCATCAAAAATATTTTGATAATCAAATCATTACTTGTAAAATAAACTTGAATGTTATCATTCATTTTACTGTCCCACATAAAATAGTTGTATTAAGTTTATTTTTTCAGCATTTTTTTTTTTTTTTTTGGTGTGATGAGAAAGAGGAGGGGTTTTTGTTTTTTTTTTTCCTCTCAGAACATGGTACGGACCATCTTCTGAGGAATAAAATCTCATTCTGTTTAACTTATTTCTCAAGATTTTTTTCAGGTTAGCTCTTTGTTAAATAGTTTTAATTGTTTGGTCAATTAATGATTCAAAATAATTCAAACAATATCACATAGCAACTTTTAGCCAGATGTTTCATATCCTGTGTATTATTTACTCAATACGATGCAGCCTAATATCAATTTTCCACAAAATTGTTCCATTAAGAATCGATTTTAAAAACTTAACAAAGGGAAATAAATACCTATTAAAAATTTTCAATACAAAAAAAGGTACTGTGTGTGTGTGTGTGTGTGTGTTGACCTGTTAACACGATCAAATCATTGGACTCATTTGAAATAATGCTAACTTCTGCGATTATGCATGCTCAAAGCTATCGAGTAATGTGCTAAAATAATTTTTTACATTTTTCCAACAGTAAAATGTAAAAAAAGGAATTAATAATCATATTAATTGCACAAAAAAGATAATTTATTTTAAAACAAAATTTTATATTTCCATTTTGTTTCAATAAGATTAATTCAGTAAATGTTCAAAAAGAAAAATATATTCAATATAACACAAAGCACTTTAATAAAAATAAAGTTGCTTGCATGTATCCGTAGTCGATACTACAGATTATAAACTCACCAAATTCCATTCAAAAATTGAGAAGTCTTTTAAAGCGAGAATTATAAACTTAGTTATATTTGGCAGTGATAGAGACTTTTTTTACTTGTCTCTCAAATTGCGAAAAAAAAACGAATTTGAAATATTTCAAGACCTCAAATTGAATGAAGATTCCTCCCCCTCTTGGTAAATGCCTATTAAAGCAGTTATTTGCACATAGTGCTCATTATTATTTTTTTTTTTTTTACAATAAATTATAATATGTTCATGAATTTTTCTTTCGCTAATTTCCCTTTCATTCTTTTATCACGATACAAACATCGAACATCTTTCCGACTTCTACGAAATCTCTTTCAGGTAAAAAAAAAATCCAAAAGCAAAAGAAACTCACAGTAATTTGGATTTGTTTAAAAAAAAAAAAAAGTTCGATGCATTTATCAAAAGCCATGCTTCATGCATAGCGTTAATAAATGCATAAAAGCCGCTAAGATTATTAATGCCGAATTAGGATAAAATATGCATTTGTATAATCCGAACTCTAATCATAATTAACAGGCTCAAATGTAACAGATATAATTTCAAAAATGAGTATCTCAATGTTTTTAATTCGTTC
The DNA here is from genome assembly GCA_038373865.1 of Uloborus plumipes. NCBI lineage: Eukaryota > Metazoa > Arthropoda > Arachnida > Araneae > Uloboridae > Uloborus > Uloborus plumipes. The sequence continues at coordinate 110,369 of JAXGGA010001174.1, forward strand.
GTGCTTCCCTTGATCATATCTCTTGATGAGATTTTCCGATTGTTTTCGGCTTTCCTCTTGAAAGCACTGGAGCCGCCATATTTTCCCCGGTTACCTTGGTAACCGTAGCTTCTCGTTGGCTTCCTTCCAAATATCGCTCTTCGACGGCCATTTTCTACTTTCCCGGCTGCTTCTCTGAAGCTGAGCAGCTGCTCCTTGCTCCGCTGCTTCGCTCCCCTCCCGCCTTTCTCCTTTTCCGCGCTTATTTTTTATTATCAACTGCTTTCACATCAAGCAGCAAGCGTCCATGCTTCCATATCAGCGTTCAAGTCCCCCCCCCCCTCCCTCCGCTGTTTCATTTAAAAGTTTTAATATGCTGTGAAAATTTGAAAACTTTTTGTATTTTGCTCGTTTTTGCTCACTTCAAAATATGATGCAGAATACACTAAAAATTTAATTGAACCTCCCCGTTTTTTAAGTACGAGGTCGAGGCTGAATTCTGCCCACTGTACGCAGATGCTTTTAATTCATAATCAAAACAGTATTTAAAGACGTATAACATCTTTCAAGACACTTCTCAAGATGTCATTTTTTATCATTCCAACAAACATCGCCCCTTTCTGGTATTCATTGTAAAGGAGTCAAGTGGGGGACAATTGACCCCCACCATGACTTAGCGAAAAAAATGAATTTCCTGCATGCAGGAGTAGTTTTTGTCGTTTTTTCAACAAAATCTGCATTGAATACATACAACCCTCGTGGAATACTTTGAAATGACAGGCCTGTTCTCAAATATAACGTTTACGCTGCACTAGAAATAGGATCCACATATAAATCATAACTACAAAAACGAAAGAAAATTAAATAGGTATTGAAAATGCAATGTGTTAAAATAAAATCTGACGATTGAACAAGGAAAGGATGGTTTTATACGGAGTCAAATTATCAGAGCGGCTCTTTTTTTTTTTTTTTTGCTTAGGAGAATTTGGACTACTTGGGAGCTCACAATGACTACCAAGAATTCTTTGGATAACACTGTTCGACAAAAAAAAACCTTGAAAATGCTTCTGGTATTTTGAAGGCTGATTCTTATGTAAAATGACCCTCTGAATCCGAATATGACTCCCGTTTTCCCCCATCACGTCCCAATTTTTTTTAAAACGCCCCCCCCCTTTTTTTTTCATTTTTCCTTAGTTTCAGGGCTATTATATTTTTTTTGGAGGGGAAAGGAGCCTTATATTCACCAATAAATTTTTTTGAAGGTCAAGAGAGACTCAAAGTTTAAAATCATGAGCACCGAGAAAAAATCGGGGAACTTGGGGGGGCGTGGCCCCCCAAAATATTTGAAAAATCACCAAAAACGATCTTTTTATTCTAGTTTCTTTAAAAAGACCTTTAAAACATTTTTTTCGGTGCAGAACCAGAGTATAGGATCCGCTCCTATGGCTCCTGGGTCAGAAAAAATTTTCACGCTGTAAAATTTTTAAAAAAAAATAAAATAATGCTTTAAAAATCGCACTTTGCACTCGAGTTTTAAAGCAGGTCTTCAGCCAAAAAAAAAAAAAACAAAATTGTGGCTGATTCTTATGTCAAATGACCCCCTATTTCCAAATATGACCTCAGTTTCCCCCCTCCACCCCTTCTTTCCAGAGAGTCCCCCCCCCCCAATTCAGAGTCATTTTACTAATTCGGAGGGGAAAAGTACATTACGTAACCCGTTAACATAATTCTAAAAGGCAACAGAGGTTCAAAGTTCAAAATCATGTACATGTGTACCAAAAATATAAACTATGGCGGTGTACCCCCCCCCCCCCCAAAAAAAAAAAATCTTCTTTTCTTGTTTTTCTAAGAGACGTTTTAAACCTTTTTTTTTTTGTGAAAAATCAGAGTATTGAATTTTCTTTTCTTTTTTTTTGGGGGGGGGGGGGAGGTATACCGCCCTAGTTTATATTTTTGGTACACATGTACATGATTTTGAACTTTGAACCTCTGTTGCCTTTTAGAATTATGTTAACGGGTTACGTAATGTACTTTTCCCCTCCGAATTAGTAAAATGACTCTGAATTGGGGGGGGGGACTCTCTGGAAAGAGGGGGTGGAGGGGGAAACTGAGGTCATATTTGGAAATAGGGGGTCATTTGACATAAGAATCAGCCACAATTTTGTTTTTTTTTTTTGGCTGAAAACCTGCTTTAAAACTCGAGTGCAAAGTGCGATTTTTAAAGCATTATTTTATTTTTTTTTAAAAATTTTACAGCGTGAAAATTTTTTCTGACCCAGGAGCCATAGGAGCGGATCCTATACTCTGGTTCTGCACCGAAAAAAATGTTTTAAAGGTCTTTTTAAAGAAACTAGAATAAAAAGATCGTTTTTGGTGATTTTTCAAATATTTTGGGGGGCCACGCCCCCCCAAGTTCCCCGATTTTTTCTCGGTGCTCATGATTTTAAACTTTGAGTCTCTCTTGACCTTCAAAAAAATTTATTGGTGAATATAAGGCTCCTTTCCCCTCCAAAAAAAATATAATAGCCCTGAAACTAAGGAAAAATGAAAAAAAAAGGGGGGCGTTTTAAAAAAAATTGGGACGTGATGGGGGAAAACGGGGGTCATATTCAGATTCAGGGGGTCATTTTACATAAGAATCAGCCTTCAAAATACCAGAAGCATTTTCAAGGTTTTTTTTTGTCGAACAGTGTAATTGGATTTTTGGGAGATCGCAGTGAACTTGCAATGGAGGGGGCTCAGGTTGCCCCCCCCCCCACCCCCACACATGAATACTGGATACGCCCATGGCTCCCCTCATCCAATTATTCGAAATTTATACTGTTTTCACTCAATTTTACGCTCCGGGAATTGCTAGTTAAGTATGAGTAAAGGAAGAGAGGAAAGGGGATTAGAGATTTCCCTCGAAAATATTTTGAGATGTAAATTTTAAAGACGCAATTTCAGGCTATTTTTGATAGAAATGTTTGGTTTCAGAAATTTTCCACCGGATTTTTTTTTTTTTTTTTTGAAATTGAAGTCCTTAGAACGCATTTTAAGCTACCTTGTTCTTTGATGAAGTTAGGAGAAATTATCAGAGCTCGGAGGATGTCTCCTGGAACTCTCTCTTGCTTATTAAAATTTCGAAAGCGCAGTTTTAGGTCATATTTGAGACGATGGTGAAGGAAGGATTTTTTTGAAAATTGAAAGCCATACACGTTTATACTTAAATTGGTGCGTTGGGAATGGTGAGAGTTCATGGGTCTGCCTAGAGATTTTTCAATATTGAAATCCTGAAAGGGAGGGGGTAAAATATATGGGAAATCTCTGAAAACACGCATTTTAAACCCTTTTAATTTCTCCACCTTAGACGAGGAAAAGGGGCGAAGCTTTCCCATAGAAAAGTGTGAAATTGTAGACCCAAAAACGCCATTATTGACGGCATTGCAAAGTTGGAGGTTCGCCCCAATAAACTTTCTGAAATTAAAATCCTATCATCACAATTTTAAGACTCTTTTTAATCTCGTTTGGAGGGGTTATGATCATGGTCGTCGGCAGAATCATATCCAACGGGTGCATCCAAACTATTAAAAAGAAAAAAAAAAAATCACTAAAAAAAATTTTTTACTAAAACATCACGAAGGAAAATTTTTTACTACTTTTTTATATTTTTTATTTGAATTCATTATTTTTTATTTTATTCATTTATTTATTTCATTTTATTTATTTCTTTATTTTTATAAAGCCAATTCTGCCAGGTGCTATCACACCCTTTTGGATCACACTTGAGTTGAATCATACCTAATTGTACTTTCAAACATGACTTAACTCTCATTGTTTTCTCTTGAAGGACAATTTGTTAAAATTTCATGAGAATGCGTTTGGATTTTTGACGTTCTCCTGTAGAGATCGCATGCAGTGACTGTCGGACCGAGGGGGCGGGGGGGGGGGGCAACCCAGGAACCGCATTCAAGGGAGGTAGGGAGTTATTGTATTCTATTTCTTAGCGTAGACGAATCCCACACTTTCGTATTTTTCATTATCTTTATACTGTTACTCTCCCAGCAGGGGGAGGGGGTAAGCAGAGTTTTCCCTTTTTTTTTTCTTCAATGATTTTATGTAGTGGACTATACTCTTAATCTAAAAAATTCTCGAACTGATTTTTGTTTTTTGCTCCAAATATTGAAAATTTTGCTGTCTATTGAGAATAATAGTTTATTCTCGAAATGGAGCTATAATACCTCATTTGCTCATTCGATTAATGTACTTATGAAAAGTATTGATAATATGTAATAAATTGCATAAAATTGGACCGTTGAGAAGCGTTACACATAAAAACGCTTTCATTCGTAACTACGAAATATTTTTTGAACTTATTCAAAATATCGTCAGCACCATGTTAAAATTACGAATTGGTTAATTTGGCACTTTTCCGGAGAGCCAAAACACAGAATATAATTTTTTCCCACCTGACGCAATTGGTTAATTTCAATTTTTAAATCTTTATTTTAGCATGGTGCCGACGATATTTTAAACCTATTCAATTGTTTTTGTTTGAAACTTCAAATTTTGTAATTTATTTGTTAAAAAGTCCTTTAATTTAAAATCTTTGGATAACCTAATTGGACCATTGAAAAATGTTACGGAATTCTACTCTACTCATTAGGAGTGAAAAAAGTCTGCCCCTACTCTTTCCCGCCATTTTCCCTCCTTCCTGCTCCAGCTGGAAGCCGTCTAGGTCTAGACGCCATTTTCTGCTAGACGCAAAAGCTGCAGCTGTAGGAGAAAAGCAGCAGCAGCCTGCTTAAAATAGAAACCCGCACCGAGCAACGAGCAGCTATTGATCGTCTTTCCTCTGCAGTGCAATCGACCCGTTGCAGTAACTGCCATTGCAGGACTAGCAAGACTAGTTTTTTTCTTCCTTTTTTCATTCCTGCTTGCGTTTTCGCCCATCCGCTCTTCGCTTTCGACTCGACCGAGGAAGCGGAAAAGCTTCAACTTTTAACCGAAGTCGACCGCTTCATATTTTATTCGGAATTCGTTTTTTCTTAACTAGCAAGAGCAACTTCAAACCATAAAGGGCGGTAAATTAGTAAAGTTGAAAAAAATAAAATAAAATAGTGATGTGTAACTTAAAAATTTTATTCAATTTTCTTTTCTTTTTTTTTTTCACAAATTTATGATTTATATCTATCTTTTCATAAAATATCACATCATTTTTTAAAGTCACAATCTTGCTCGTCGTTTAAAATTTTTCTGAGGGGGGGCTCAAAGAGGTTTATATTCAATGTAAAATATTCCCAAAAAGCAGTAAAAACAAACCACGGCCACTCACATAAAAATACATTGAATTCCAAATTTCGCGGGGGATGAAGGGGGCAAGCACGGCTCCTGTGGAAGGCTACCTCGAGAGCTGTGCCACATTCTAGGGCTGGAAACTTCATACAGTTTGATGAAAAAAATCATATCCCCACTCCGACTCCTAAATACCAGAATCAGATCCACTCTGACTTTGACTCCGCAGCGTTAAAGACGTGGAGGAAGGATGATCGACTCCGATTTTCAGAATTTTGAAGTACGACTCCTGGCTCCGACTCCTTTACCCCAAATCAGTCCTACTCCGATTCCGCAGCCTGTACTGTACAGCCTTGTGCATACAGTGTTCACGTATTTTTACTGAAATTGTCAATATGACTAGCTAAAAGACCAATATTTCTTGCAAACCTTACAAGATCAATTTTCATGTAAATCGAACTTTTAAAAGTTCTTCGGATCTATTTTATCGGCGACTTCTTCGAGATGAACGTCAAAGTTGTTACGTAAGGTTGTTGCAATGATGTTATGCAAATTATTAAACGATAAATCGCATACCCAGGGCCTGATTACCCTAAAGACTCGGGAAACTTGAGCTTCCCCTTAGAATTTTCAGGAGGCCCAAAAAATGACTGAATAACTGCTTAAAAATTCCAGTTTCTGCTTTTAAATTCCGCCTTAAAGAGTTTAATTAACCCTCGTGGGTTCCTTGGGGTCATATGTGACCCCAATGCAATTTCTGTTTAATATGTTTTGTTAATCAACCATTTGTTTTTAATGGCATTTTGTGGCTTTTATTCTTCTAGTTTTCTATTCAAAATAATGCTATTATTGTGTTTTATTTTTCCCGAATTGCATTTTTTGCACACAAGACCCTTGGGGTCACTTCCCCAGAAGGCCAAAAAAAGAGGACGTTGCAACTTTTGTCCAAGAGAACTGGACAGAAAATGCATTGAAAAATGTCATAAGTGTTTGAAATTCACTTGCAAAAATCATGTTTTTTCAGGTCTGTAACAGATGTAAATAAATCTACAGTTATTGTAAGTTTTGCTCTAAAATTATAATTTTAATTCAAAAACTAAATTTTACTTTAATTGTATCTTTTTATTTTTTGTTTTTTTTAGCATTAAAAAGGGTGTGAACTTAAATAATGCATGTAACATTCAATAATTATAATGAATTAATTAAAGGAAGCATTGGGGTCGTTTATGACCTCAAGGGTCTTGAGTGTAACTGAAATGGAAGGGACCCACGAGGGTTAAATAAAATTTTAATTGTGTTACAATGAACTTTTACAATAATTTTGGGAAGTGATAAATCTGATTCAACAACAATCCACCCTCTGTTGCTGACGTACAAATTTCTATGAGTTTAGAAAGGAAAGGGAGGGGGGAGTGGGAGAAGGGAAAACCAACTTTAATCTTTATTTTTCAGGGTAATTTTTAGAAAAACTTCCCTAGGCAAAAGTAGAGGGCCCTTAAATGAGTCTGAGCTTCCCCTAACTTCAGAGGTTGATCGGGCCCTGCGCATACCTCCTTCACGAGGAGAACGATTCTTTAGCTAAAAACTGATTTGTTTTCTCAAAATGTCAAGCATTTGCTTTTCTGAATATTTAAAAATTTCTCCCTTGAGGCGTTTTTGCTACTAGTAAGAGTTCCACCCGTTTATAACTCATTCAGGGCGGTCATTTCGGGGGGTTAGGATTTGTCAATTGCTGCCCCACTCCTCGCGATTTTGCAAAAGTAGTGCTTTGACTTGAAAGTGGGGTAGTTTTTGTTATTTTCTGATAAAATTTGCATTAGTACACTCTTTACCTCCCCCCCCCGGAAAAATTCGAACTGACTGACCGGGATACATTTCATTCACACCACTATTCATTCCACATTTGCGATTCTAATTTTATTCCAGAACCTTTACACTAGTACACAACCAGTCCGAAGAGGAAGAAGATAGAAATTACTGATTTGGAAATAGAAACAGAAGCTTTCATTGAAACTTTCTTTTATCGTTCAAGTCAAAAAATTATGACATGACCAGCGTTTTTACAAGATTAATCATATAGCCCATGTTAAAAATTATTAAATCTCTAAGGATTTCACTCCCGCTCACCCTCTACATTACTACCCTCTACCACGTACATTATCTCCAAAAAATTGTTGCCCTTCCCCCGTCCTTTTTTTAGTACAATGGATGTCGACTCTACGAAATTGAAATCCTCAATATTATTTTCATTTAACTCTCGTACGCATTTTGATTTCGAGATCTCGTTCATCCAGAGTGTAATTTCTGCTCTGAAGAACAAAACGATTTGTTACATAAAATGTTTCTCAAATTCAGAGTTACTGAAACAATTTGCCACTATCAAAAATTTACCCGTCTAAAACCTATTGCATTCAATAGAAATAGATTTTTTTCCCCCCAAGAGAAAGTCGCTATCTAATGCTTATCGCGGAGAAACGTCAAAACGCACGATGAACGGCGAATTTTAATTATCGACCTGAATTCAACCTCGAAAGTCATTATCGCTGCTTCTGCTTCTAGACGTCCAAAGTGAAGTTCTATTTCCTGCGAAACGTCGCGTCGCAGCAAGATCAATAGCATTCGATTTTTCTATGCGGATGCGTAGCAGCCGCTGCGCAGTGATCTCTGCGTTTTCCTGCAGTAACTTTTCCGTAAAACCGAAAGCATATATTATATAAACCATAGACATCGATGCCTAAGTTTTTGCAACAGTTTGATTTTGCGACATATTCACAGGGCCGGTGCGAGTAAGTCTACCCATAGCGATCCCCCCCCCCCCCGCCATACACACATGCACACACTATATATATATATATATATTTAAATTAGGGGTGCACAACCTGCTGCCCACGGGCCAAATACTGCCCACCGCGTAGCAATGTGCGGCCCCGCGAGTGAACTAAAGTATCTTGTGCTGAAAAATGATTTTTTTTTTTTTCCAGAAAGTTTTTTTTTGACTCTGAGGGGGAAAGAAAAAGAAAGTTTTCCTGACAGGACTTTAAATGACACAGCAAATAAAAACGCTCCAAAATTCATTTGAATAAAGCTTTCAGGAATTTTTAGGGAAACAGAGTGAACCTGAAAATTTAAATTTTTAATTTCTTACCAGTGGACAGCCAGCTTTATAGCTCACCATACACTGATTCAGCAAATCTAACAATTGAAGAACTTGAAGAATGAAGGGGCTATGTTACATTTTGAAAAAGGAACACTCTAGACAAAGGAAAGCAACGGATATAGGTAAGCAAATAAAACTTCGTACATTCAAAACGTAGATGTCATTAGACTAATTTCATGCGCACACTAACGACAAAACCAGAAAACAAAAAAGCTGCAACAATAAAACTTTGAACTTTTAATTACTCGCAATTTCTGTTTTATCCCTTAACCCCTTCATCTCCCAAGCCCTTCAATTGTTATAGTAGGGTCATTCCATTTTAAATCAACAAATGGGGTGCGCAGGTTATCAAACCCCGTTATCAAACCCAGACCACGAGACGACGATAAAAAAAAAAAAAAAAAAAACAATTCTCCGACGAATTGCATAATCTCCTCCTTTGTTGAAGTCTATTAAGGCAGGAATTCAAGTGAAACACGGACGATCGCAACTCACCAATGCAATCGCAAATTCCCGAATTTGGATTCAAGTAAAACGTTACAATCGCTACGAGATACGATTCCATCGTAATTCGACTTCCAGTAGCGATTGCAATTTGCGATCGCCTCGAAGTGATTGCAATGGTGTTTCACTTGAATTCGGCCCTATTAATAGGACTAAAAAGCTACACATTATTTCATAATGAATTCCATTTATTGAGCAATTGAGTCGATGAAAGTCTATTATGCATCTCATAAGGCTTTATTTACAAGCAACCGAAATTAATTTATAATTAATTGCTTTATTCGAAATTCTAGGAAGGCGATAAAGAAATCAACATGGACATCAAAAGATTTCAAACACATCATTGTTGGTATTTTCTGCTAGCGATATTAGTTTTAAGTGGAGCCATAGTCACATTAGTTGGAAGTTTAAATTATCAGACGTTTCAAAAAGTATGTTCCATTATTCTCATTGCCTTCGGTAAGTTGTTTCATTTTATCGCTAGTTAGCATTACTGATGGGTCTATGTGGTTTTTGAGAGAGAGAGAGAGAGAGGAAAAAAAACTGCTCTGGTAGAAACGTTCTCCAGGATAAACCGCTCCCTGCGAAAAATTTCTTTTTGTTTTATCATGCATAAAACAGGACGATATTTCGATAATTAGGAAATTGGCCCATTACTACATTTTAAACTAGAATAATTTAAATATGTTGACCCTATTGGTTTATGGTAAACTTTTGCATGAACAGATTGTCCCCTACTCTTTGTTTACGCATGCAAAAGGAAAAACATTTCTCACGCAGGCATTGATGTCAAAATTTGACACCATAGAATCAAGATCAGATATTTGCTAGTTTGCGAAATCGTCCAAAAACAGGGATTCCCCCCCCCCCGGTTCCCCAAGAGCAATCGCAGCCCTTCAAATGCTGTGGAGCACACCTTAAGATTGAGCCATCCTAAAAAGACTTCAGTTGAACCTCGTTAATTCGAACACGCTTAAGACGAATGGCATTTTTAATTCCCAGATCCTACGTCTGTTGTTCAATTATTGTTCGGACAAAACGAACTACGGTTAAGACGAACTGACTTTAAGGGTCCCTTGGAGTTTTTTTTTTTTTTTTTCGTGGTTCGAGGATGTTACCTTTCAAAATAGCTCCAAAACTTCAGAGACAACATCTACGCTCGACACCCCCCCCCCCCGTAACATTCACTGCTTAAAATTAAGACCTGGAAATTTTGCGTAACATCAAAGAGAAATAAAAAATGAACTGAGTTCCCAAAACAGCCGAAGTCGTCGAAGATGTGATGTAATTGTTTAGAGCAGCGTTTCCCAACCTTTGTTAGCTTGCGTTCCGCTTGGTTGAATATCATGCTAATTTTTACCACTTCGTAAAAATAATTGTATTTCGTGAGATTTTTTTTTATTGCGAACACGTTTGCATATCAAATGAAAGATATTCCATCGCCACACTCCTTAACGTCATGCTGAATTGAAGGGCTTATGAGATGAAAGGGTTGTGTGACAATTGCGAGTAATTAAAGTTAAAAGTTTTATTGTTGCATCTTTTTTGTTTTTTATTTTTGTCGTTAGTGTGCACATGAAATTGGTCTAATAATCGCAAACTAATGATGAACTGTCGTCCCCGCTTAATCGGGTAACGGACAAACGAATACCTCGCTTTTATACGAATAAAACATCCCGGAACCCATGCCATGGACTTAGTGTTAAAGATCCTCGCTTAATCAAATACCCCGCTTAATCGAATAATATTTCTTGAAACCGACAGTATTCGTTTAAGCGGGGCCGACAGTACCAAGTTTTATTTGCTTACCTGTATCCATTCCTTACCATTGTTCATTCTGTATATACTTTTAAATGTAACATAGCCCCTTCATCCTCCATGCGCGTGAATTATAAACATTCAAAAAATTTCAAGTCACTGTAACATATTATACGTTTTATTATTAAAGCTCAAGGTTTCATATTTATCTACTTTTTTGCCGCATTTCTTTACTATTAAATGATTGTAAAAATTATTAAAAACAATTAATTTATTCTGTTATTATGTTCAAGTATTTCTATAAAAATATATGCAATGCAATCCTTGTGCTTGTTTCGAAAAACAATCTTTTGACATTTACTGATGGACAAGCAAAATTTAAAAGTGCACTCTAAAAAACTAAGCGATATTGATTGCCGAAATTTTGATATTTTTTATGCATTATAGGAACAAAAATATCTGTGATATTATTATATTAATTTGTTTTTTTTATGTCCGGCATTGCTGATTATTTTTCGCGTACTACCAACTAACAAGTCATGTACCACAGGTAGGGAAACGCTGATTTAGAGCAACATGTTACTGTTAATTCAGAATAAAGAATTGTGGTGCATAAAAAAGTACTTCGTATTTCTGAAACGCACATTTATAGGCATAGCCATTTAAAATGTAATAAATGTATTTAAAAAATCTTTTTCATCTTTGTATTAAATGTTCAGTAGTGCAGTTGAACTTTGCTAAAACAAATTCCGAAGGTCCTTTAAAACCAATTCGTGTTTCCGGTAGTTCGTCTTGTCCGACGAACAATAAACACAACAAACAGGATAATGGGAATCGGAAATGTATTTCTTTTTAATAACAGTAATTCGTTTTAAGCGTGTTCAAATTAACGAGGTTCAACTGTATAACGTTAGTGCCAACTCTAATGTGGCAAATCTAGTGATTCGTTCGAAAGACTCTCGAATTTTTATGCCTTCTCTATCCGAAACTTATTATCAAAACAATGGAATACCCCCCCCCCCCCCCACCGCAAAGGGTTTTTTTTTTTTTTCAGTGATTATCATTTCACGAGAATACAACAATACGAGAATTAACACGATAATTAAAAAATAATAATAAAAAATACATATGCCCTATCAATTTTGAAACATTTATTTCATTTTCATACTTTTTAAAATCTTTCATTTTCCAAAAGTTGCAGTTGATTTTTTTGGCCTTCTGAAATTTTTATCGGCTGCAAGGAATGCTCAGTTTCTCTAAGAAGTGTTGGACTAATTCCCACTCTTATTGTCATTTCTAGGTGTCATATTAATGGTTGTTCCATTTAGCATTCTTTTGACGAAAGTAATTTTGTCTATGAGACGAACATCTACTTTTGAATTGCCGAGCAGCCCCGTGTCTTGGAATCTGCAGCAAGATGACCAACGGCAGCTTACAAATGCAATTGTTATCCCTAAAGAATTGGAAGCGGAAGACCTAAGAATTCCAAGGGGAATTATCGCCTTATTAGATGAAAACTAAGTTACAGGAAAAACTGATCTTTTGCTCCTATACAGTATCATACCTTTGGTAGTATGGCATCAAGAGCTTTAATTTTGACCCTTTCAACTTTTAGAATTTTAAAATGTACTTTTTAAAAAGCCTGGTGCAAATTTGTAATTTTATTTTTTTCAAAAGAGTAAAGAATAAAAATATATACATGAATGTACCTTGCGTGTCAATTTTTACGTGTGTTTTTATGACCTAGTGTGAAGAGTGATGCATTATTTTCTGAAGGGTTTCGTTAATCAACAAAACTTAAGTTATGAAAATTATTAAGAAGTTTGAATAAATCTCACTGTTTATTGTATTTCTATGATCCATGCTGCTTCGTAAATTGGAACTTGTAAATAACTCTACTTTTTATTAGAATTCGTATTCCATGCTGATGAGTGCATAATAAGCACGAAACTGCAATCCGTGGATCGAAATAGCCGAGTTGGCAGTGTATTGCATGTTCCCGACTTAGCCCTTGTTTAGGGGCGGTTCAGTGGCGTATCCAGGAATTGATTTTGAGGGGTGCACATCGAACATCGACACTGTGATGAGAAAGGAAAAAAATCAAGAAATATGGTGAAACTTTAAAAACGCAGTATTTCGATTTAATTTTTGCTATTGAACGTTGCTCAAAGATTTTTTTTTTTTTTCACAAAAATGAATATCATGCAAGAACAATAAGGCGCGGGTACATCGCTCATTTTCCTCTTACATTTCCACAATTACAGAATAACAATTAGTTTTGCTTCTTATTGTCGAAAACAGAAAATAATATGACAATATTTCAGTGTCAATAAAGTATTTTTCATTGAAAAAACCTGAAGCATATTTACATGAAGGTTACATGTTTTTTCAAAATTCTGTGCCACCATTTTTTAGTCTTGCAAAATCTTGGGGGGTGCATTGGTCCCTTGGCACCCCCCTGGATACGCTACTGGGGCGGTTACTCACTGCTTTATACACGAACTCTGCCTTAAAATTTACGAGTTGTACCGTACCAAGTGCGGTCGCTCGCTGATGTTCTAATTTCACATTAGCTACCAGTTTTTTTTTTCTTTCCGGCTCTCTTTGCTTTATAAGAGAATTTTTGCCTCCAACTCGGCTAGTTTCGTATTCCATGCTGATGAGTGCATCACGAAACTGCAGTCCATGGATCGAAATAGCCAAGTTGGCGGTGTATCGCATATTCAAACAGATGTTATCAAGATCTTGAAACGAGACATTTTGTAAAAAACGTAATGTAATCAAATAATTGTGATGTAGTATAATTCGGAAAAATGTTAATATACAGTCGAGTCCTCATAACTCAAATACTCCTTTGGGATAAAGGAGTATTTGAGTTAAATATAACTCAAATACTCCTTTATCCCAAAGTTTTCATTGGATCTCCAACTCTTGAGAGGATTGCGAGAACTTCCTACAGATTCGTACTGGAAACTTTCAGTCTGTCAATTGAGACTTCGACTTATCGAGACTCAACACTTTTTTTGAAAAAACCTCGCAGCTCGATATTGCTTTAAAAAAATATATTTAAAAAAATTCGTTTGAGAAGTAATAATAGGAGACCCTCGACACCTACAGATTTTTCTGTATTACTTATTTCTTAGTGTTTACCATCAGGGTTGGATTTACGTACAAGCCGAACAAACTGCAGCTTGGGGTCCCCGATTCGTAGGGGGCCCCATCTGCCATGAATTTTTGAAATTTGTATTCTAAAATAAAAATAATAAGGTAAAAGTTTCAACAAAGTTCCGTTTCAAGTGTTTTAAAATTTAGCAAAGGCACCCCTTTATATCTCCCCCCCCTCGCCCACCCTAACTCCCGTGAAAATTTTCGGTTCATATTTTAAAATAAAAAAAAAACAATATTATTATAGTAATAAAATTATAGTTCAGTTTCAAGTTGTTGAAAATTTAAGAACTTTAGATTAGAGCCCAAGCTTTGTTGGGGGCCCCAGACCTACAAAAGTTTTTCTGTTTGTATTTTTAATGGTTGGGGGCTCCCAACTGCCAAAAAATTGCATGTCTCGCTCCTAAAAAAGTAAAATTCTTGAAAAAATTAATAAATTTCATTTTCAAGTGTTTCTTGAAAACCTTGAAAAATTAAAAAAACTGTAGTTATGAACCTTGAATTCTAAAATTTCTGACGGGTCGTATTAATCTCCTTGCTGCATCTCGCGCCAAACTTGTAAAATCATTGTTCCCATGTTTTTTCATCAAAATTGTTTGAGACCAGATGATAGTTTACAGGTTTGGGGGCCCTTAGTGCTGAACAGAATTCGTAAACTATTTTCAGGAGCCTTTTAGATTTTCATTTGAAACCCTAATGACACTGGGGCCCCTCGCTATTGTGAAATGTGTAAATCCGTCACTGCTCGAAATATTTTTTTGTGACATACATGTTTAAAATCTGACTGTTTATTTAATTCAGAATTCAATTTTTTAGAAGTTCTTTCGTTGTTGCTTTCTTTTATTCTATAAGGCTTAAAATTACAGAACTTTATGTGTATTTAAAAAAAAAAAAAAAAAACTCGGAGGAGAAACCCCAGTATGCCCTGTTCAGGGTTGGCAAAGGTGGGCCCAGCCCAGAAAAACCCGCCCGGGTTTTTCTGGGCGGGTCCACCAACAAAAATCCACCCGGGTTTTTGTCAAAAGTGGGTTTTTGTTAATTTCTAAGTTATTAACAAATATAGTCAATAATAATATCTCATCTAAATTATACATAAAAAACAAGTAAGAAATCAGGTTTCTTTGAGATAATTTTTCTTAGAATAATTATTAATTTTATAAAATAATTATTATTTCATCAATTTTCAAGTCATCGTCCAGAAAATTTTCCTAGCTATGATACTACTTTTTGTTGCAAAATACTTATTATTATTTATTTATTTTTTGATTGCAAATTTCAAATTTTAAAATAAATTTAAAATGATCCATTGATAAACTTCTTGTAGATGGAAACAATTGCTTAATTAATGTTTTATGATAATTTTGATTCAACACAGCAGTCAAATAATGAGAAAATACTGCAATTTTTGCTTTTATTCTGAAGCAAGAAAATAAAGTTTTGCTCTTCATTTCTTCTAACCCTACTGCATTTAGTATATGATGATTTTCAAGTGCTCTATTATAGAGGTACCATACCACTGACTTGAAGCACTAAACCCTTTCTTTGATTTAAAAAAAACAAAGAAAATGCGTCCCCACGCAGTTTATTACTACTAAAATATTATGACAAGCATTTATTAATAAATGCTTGCAAAGTTCTAATGTTAACCTAGTTTTTTTTATGATTATTTCAAAAAAAAATCGATTAAGAGTCCCCACGGCCCCCTCCCCCATCTGAAATTAATCAGTTTTGGTTTTGAAAATAGGAAGGGGGGGGGGACACTTCCCTTATCTCAGACACACACCTAGCATTGAGATATGCCTTATTAAAAACATGCAAATGACATGACTAGATATTGAAGCAGGCTACTTGATGAAAAAGATGATTATTTCTATTAATAAACAATGGTTTTAATTTTTAATGGTATAAATTTAAGTTTTTGAAACTTTCACACCCTAAGTATTCCTGAATTTGTAGAAAAGCCCATTTGTAACAGTTCTTCTATTTTGTAAAAGACAAGATAGCTGAAACCATTGTCCAAAGCTTATTAAATATACATTAAATATTACAATTCGGTTGATGATATTATTAATTGATATTGTTAATAATATTAATTATTAATCAATTGACATTGATTAAATGCAATTCAGAACTTTAACTTAACAAATATATTTTGATATGAATGAATGCATACATTATATATCAATACCCGCATAAGAAATAAAATTTTAACATACAAAAACCCAGAAAAACCCGGGTGGGTTGGGTTTTTGTAGAAAAACCCGGGTTTTTGCCAACCCTGCCTGTAATTAATTGGATTCCTAATTAACTGAGGTCCCTACATCGTTTTCCTGATATCCCTGAAATACAAAAGCTGGGGAAGGGGGGGAAATACAGCGGGGGCATTAAAAAAATTAAAAATACAAAACATGAGTTTACGTACCAGAAAAAAAAAACATGCATAGTGAGGGGAGGGGGTAAAATATAGAAACACGCTAAAGTAAAAGAGAAAAACGTCCTTTAATTTTTAGGGGGCCCCATGCCAACGGCTCAGGGCTCCGTCACTCACACAAGTCTAAATCCGGCCCTGCTTACCATCGATGGTGTAGATCGCCTTCGACGGTGCACTTCGGGTTTTCAGCGTAGCACACCTTTCGGGTCAGTTCATTCCCAACAGTATACTTTGTGGGCTTTACGGCGACCTCTTTAATCGATCCATTCCATCTTAGAAGCTTTTTCAAGATCGACTTTTTCACTCGTATCGAGTAGCGAAAAATTATTTAAGCCATTCGAATTACTCACTCTCCGTGCTTGATATTCTCGTCTACACTACACGTTATTTCCACTTTGTGAAATTTGACAGAGAGGGGGGGGGGGGTAGAGAGAAAGCTTGCCCTTGGAATAAAAGAAACAGAAGGAAAATTTGACATTCTTCCAATTCGTGATTTGTTCTTACCCACCCAGACGTGCTTGAGAATTTACGTTTTAATTAATACCTCTGCTTATAAAAGTCAGATAATTGTGTAAAATAGCCAAACATAAGGACTGAAAAATTACGAATATATCGATGCCTGATTCAATGGTAAGTTGAATTGCGTTCATGAGAAGTAAGAATAATATAGAAAGATTCATACGTGTATGTGTGCTCAGTTTTTAGTAATATAAGATTCTTGTGAATTTTTATTTATTTTTTTGAAAAGTATACAATAAAATAAATAGCAATATGGATTAACAGGAGGAACAAATTGACAATTTTTGAAAAGAGATTAGAGGTTTAAAGTAGTGAGTAACCGCCCCTAAACAAGGGCTAAGACAGGAACCACGGCTTTATACCCGATCTGTGCCTTAAAATTTACGAGTTGTACCGTACCAAGTGTGGTCGCTCGCTGGTATTCTAATTTCACATTAGCTACCAGTTTTTTTCGGCTCTCTTTGCTTTATAAGAGGATTTTTGCCTCCAACTCGGCTAGTTCGTATTCCATGCAGATGAGTGCATAATAAGCACGAAACTGTAGTCATTGGATCGAAATAGCCGAGTTGGCGGTGTTTTGCAGATAAGAGGTTCTTTGCAAGTTAGGCAAGTAAAAGGCAAAAAGTCCTGCTCACATGTGTTTGAAAACATGTGTCGTGATGTCGTCTTTTTTTTAACGGACTCTCCCAGGCAGTGTCGTAAATCACACCCCAGCAGACCCCATGGTGAAGGGAGATGGGGCGCACGATCCAGAAAAAATAGCACTAGGAGTTCCACTGAAAAAATATGTTTTGCAGTTTAATGTATATTTTTTTCCGAAGCCAATGTCACTCCTAGACTTCTTCTGTGGAGGGGGGGGGGGCGCACTTAACTCTATGTACGCTACTGCCCCAAAGTATGTTTCTTCCACCCGTTCCTAGTCTTAGGATTGCACCAGCAGCGCACTGTGTATGTAAGGCTAATATCACAAAAAAATCCTTTTTCAGAAAAAAAAAAAATGAATTTTGATATCTCGAATTAAAATTGTGGTTTGCGCAATGACGAATTGTGCTTAGTGTGTGGCGCACGTGCGGTAGCATATAATCCATTTTGGACCTCGAGCTTTTTTGTTCTTTTGGTTAAGTAGTTGAAGAACTGGAATATACCACTACAAACATCCATGAGTCTAACCTAGCCAGCCCCCCCCCCCCCCCCCACCGTAGCGATGCTACTGCATAAAGTGTATATAAATTTCCTTCAAAAACTGGTTTCTGAGATACTGCGATTTTTCCAAAACAATTACAAGCTTACTTCCATGAATCAAACCACCACAAATAGAGATTTTATAGGAGTCCTCTCCTACAACAGTAGTTCAAAAAATGTAGTTTAGTTTCGTACTTCAAATCTAGAAAATAAACTATAGGACCAATAACCTATTAAAATAGAGAGAAAAACATTGAACAGTGTTTTTTCCTCGTTTATTAGACAAGTAATTATTAAAAGTAAAAAACATAGCCAAAACAATTTACGTGTGGAAAGCATTTCATTACGCAAAAAACTATACGGATCCTTTTCACCATATGCTTACATTTCAAAAAATTTAAGTAATTTTTTTAACTTGCTATTTTCTTTTAGAAACACTAACGGATGTTTAATCACATATTTCAGGCGTGTGAAAAAGTAATTATTTGTACACTTCGATGAATAATTAAGTATTCAAATGCTGTTGTAAAACTTTAAGTTGCAAGGAAATTTGCCGTCCGTTATCCTACAAAATACCAATATGAATTCTCAGCTTTGAACTATCATAGCGCCTAGAACCAACTTAATATGAAATTACTTGCTTCCTTGAAGCTTAAATCGATGTTTGTGATTGTTAAAATATTGATAAAAAACTGTATGGTAACGGATTTGACCAGTAACGGACTTGACAATTTCAACCAAAATGTCAAATTATGGCAAGGTTGTCGAGTTTAAAAATTGAAAAATAATATGCATTTTTTTAAGAGTTGTATAATAAACAATATTTAGGGGTAAAAGTTGAGAAAAAGTAAAATTATTACTAAAATCTTTGGTAACGGACTTGACAAAGAATAAAAATACGCACCTGGAAGAAATTTTGTGCGAAACGCCACAGCAATACTTCTCGACTCAGGGAAACAAAATGCTACAAAATAGTTGTCACTAATTTGTTAAGTTAACTGAATACCCCGAAAGCAGAATACTGCTACATCGGCGACGTGCGTCGCAGAACAGACATCGGGGCTGCAGAACAATTCTATACAAAATTAAGCAACCAAAAAAAAAAAAAAAGTTATCGTTCGAAAGAAAAAAAAAAAAAAAAAACGTCATCGTTCGAAAGAAAAAGAAAAAAAAAAGTTTCGCTCGTAGCCCATGTCTCGCAGAGCAGCAGGTAATAATGTCGGCGCTGTAGCCTGCCATGTGCCATATAGACCACAGCAGACGTGCGGACGACTTGACTTGAGCTTCTGAGGACCTTCCTGTTTTTCCACAGAGCTTCAGTGATGACACTTGCGCAGGCTTCGTTTGAAGTTCTGCAGTCCTTATTTGGGCCGCAGAACTTTAGCTACGAAACTTGCAGTACACATTCGTTATTCAAATAATGTTTCCAACGATTATTTTTTTCCGCATGAGAATCGCGAGGGCGCAGGTGTTCAATTGAAGTTTTGCAGGTCTTCACATTTTATCCGCAGAACATCAGTGACGACACTTTGTTTTTCTAAACCATGTTTCCTCATGAGGGAATCGCGGGACGCAACTTCGCTTGAAATTCTTCGGGCTTTTATATTTTGGCCGCAGAACTTCAGTGACGAAGCGTGTAGTACAAATAGTTTTTCAAATTATGTTTAAAACAATAAATTCTTTCGCGTTAAAGAGTCGCGGGGAGCGGGATTCGTTTGAAGTTCTGCGGGGGCCTACACATTATATCCACAGAACTTCAGTGACGAAACTTGCAGTACAAACTATAGTTATTCAAATTACGTTTTAAACAATTAATTCTTCCGTGTTAAAGAATCGCGGGAAAACGGGCTTCGTTTGAAATTCTGCGGGCCTACACATTTTATCCGCAGAACTTCAGTGACGAAACTTGCGGTACAAATTAGGTATTCGACAATGTTGAAAACATTTTTTCCTCGTAAGAGAATCGCGGGAGGGGGGGGGGGGGTACTCGCTTGCAGTTTCGCGATCTGTCACATTTTGGCCGCAGAACTCCAGAGACGAAACTTGCAGTGCATATTAGTTATTCAAATGATGTTTAAAACTATTAACTCTTCCTGTTGAGAGAATCGAGGGGCGCAGACTTCGTTCAAAATGCTACGGGCTTTCACAATTTTGGCCACAGAACGTCAGCAACGAAACTTCCAGAACAAATTAGCTTTTCAAATTTTCTTTGAAACAAACAATAAATCGTTACTCATCAATAAATGGCGGGGGGGGGGGTGTTCGCTTGAAGTTATCTTTGCGTTTTGACCGCAGAACTGCTGTGACGAATCTTACAGAACAAATTAAGATTTAAAGTAATTTTTCCTACGGAAGAATCGAGGGGACACAAGCTACGTCTGTAGTTCTGCGGGCCTTATCATTTTGACCGCAAATTAGTTATTCAGATTGTATTAAAAACAATTTTCCGGTGTGGGAATCGAGGGGGCAAAGCTTTATTTAAAGTTCTGCAGCATTTCACATATTGCCGCAGAATTGCACTTACGGAACTCGCAGTGAAAATTTTATTCAAATAATGGTCAAAACAATTTTTTCGCGTAAGAGAAATGCGGATTGGATGGGAAGGGGAGTCTCCTTTTAAGTTTTTCGGGATTTCACATTTTGGCCGCAGAATTTTTGACGGAGCTTGAAGTAAAAATAGTCATTCAAATTATTTTAAAACAATTTTTCCGCTTGAGAGAATCGCGGGGACGAAGTAATTATATTTGAAACAATTAACTTCAGGCTGAAATTAGGAAAATAGGTGTAATCCCAGCCCCCCCCCCCCCCATCGGAAAAATGTTTTTTAACATTTGTTCTGCGATCTGGAAATTAGTTACCGTCCCAATGCCGAGCTTGAAAATTTTGAACTTGAGTTTTTTGAACTGAATTTCTGAACCGATGATGAAGTATATATACAGTAAGCATTAATAACATAATTATAAATATATTTGTCAAACTAAAGCATTTAAAATATGAATTAATGAAAATAAAGCAAGAAGTATTTGCAAACTTATGAAATCTTTCTAATTCAAACTCTTCATAGAAAAATGAAACAAATTTAAGAAATAATTATTGTCTTTACAATGATATTAAAAAATTAAGTTGATTTTCGTTGGATTTTGGTGTCAAAATGAAAATGTTTGAAGAAAGAACCTGTAGAATTCAGAAAATTTTTGCTGAAATCAACACATGAATGAAGTTTTAAATTTTGAATAGTAAAAAACAGAAATCCAAACTGCTGAAGAAGGAACAATTTCCCTAACAAGTCTTTCAAAGAAGGATGAAAATGACTAAAGAATCTGAAACGAATATGATTGAAATTTGGACAATCGCGAGGCAATCTCCATTGTATATGCAATACTGTCTGATTGACATTACGTGCGTTACATAAGGGCAAAACATATGTCTATGAGTAAATCTGGTGTGGCCCAAAGAAAGAAGTATTACAACTTCTTTTCTGGTGATCTTTGATGACTTGAAACATTCAACGAACGCTGACAACAGTGCAAATAATTTCGCGACTCTCTCTATTCCAGATCTTAAAAAAAAAAAAAAAAAAAAAAAAAAAACACACACACACACACACACCATGTAAGTACGCAAGCATATATGGGTTATTCCAACGAAAATGGTACAAATCATGTCCGAGACTTTAGATTTTTTTAAAATCAATATCAAAACTACCACCCATTAAGTGTATTTTTTATTGGTTCTCCATTTAATTTTGTGCCATCAAGTATCAATTGATTAGGTATAATCCATTTAGAAAGGACACAACAAAAATTATCTTTGTCAGAAGAAGGAGAAAATGACGTGTCCCAGCTTCAAATTGCTAGAATTTTAAATGTAATTCAAAATTAAACTGAAATGTAACAACAAAATAAATGATGCTGCAGTGCACAAAAGATGCTTCTAACACCATTTCTGCAGTTTATTACGCAAATGAAAAAAAAATCCCCAAAAAACACTATTCTATGTTTTTCTGTGTTTCGAATTGTCCACTCTGTTACAAGCCTTTTGGAAATAAAATAAACAATTGCATTCAATCTGATATTTTTTAAATATACTTATATAAAACTGAGTACTTTCTCACTATCTTTCTTTCTAACTATCTTTCTACTATCTTTCTATGTCACGCTTCTTTCTCCTGAACGCCAATGAACTGAAAGTCGAACCAGGTACCGATAG
Source organism: Uloborus plumipes (assembly GCA_038373865.1). NCBI lineage: Eukaryota > Metazoa > Arthropoda > Arachnida > Araneae > Uloboridae > Uloborus > Uloborus plumipes. The sequence goes on from JAXGGA010001174.1 coordinate 132,547, forward strand.
ATAGGTAATTTTTCAAGCTTCTTTAGTTTCAATTGATATAATTATACGATTTTAATTAGCGAAGATATCAATTAATAAGTAGTCAAGTTTAAAGCGATTAAGCCTAATAAATGATTAAATATGAAATCCATTCTTGCAAACCGTCGTTGCTATGAAACAGTAGATAACAATGATAATGAGAATTTTGAATGAAGGCTTAACTAAATCAAACACGAAACTCATAAGCGGACCACTTACGTAGAATTTTTATCGCTAGCTACTGGTAATATTTTGAAACATTTATTTGTTGAAGAGCCATCTACTTATATTAAAAACTGAGTATCTATGTCTGCTTTTTTTCTTTGAGCGACCTGAACTTACTGAAACTTTCCTCACCATCTTGAAGGCGTGAAGCATCTCAATAATTCGAATGATTTTTTTATATAGGAAAAAAGTAAAGGCGTGAAGCGCCTGTAAGCGAGCCGCCTTGGCGGGGAGTAGTTTCTTTAAATTTTTTTCTCACTACTTTCAGGGCACGAAGTGCCCGTGCAACGCCGGGCCACGTGCGTGGTATGTCTTGAAATCGAATGAACATTAAATTATATCAAATAATATAATTTCAGAATGAGGTAAAAGTTAGAGAGGGGGGACGTTATGCATCAGCATGCCGCAGGAAGCTAATCTAGCTGCCCTGGCAGCTAGTAGATAGTATAACTGCCGTGATTAGCTTGCTACATTGAATTATGTTGTCAACAACCAGGGTGAGCCTCATTCTTTTCTTATGGTAGTTAATTTGAACTGTTGGATGTCCACTCTGTTACAGTCGATTTCATGATGTATAAATTATGTGTATATTATATGTAAAAATGAGAAAACACTTTTTGATAACATTTTGACGGTAAATATGTAATGTATAAATCTATCTTGCGGAACAATTTTGGGCAAATAATTTTGCGTCGCAGAACATCACTAAGTATTCTGCTTTGGGGCTGAATACGTGTTACGATCTTTTGAATTCAATAAATACCTTTTTTAGCTAAAATTATCTTAGGGTAACGGACTTGATAAGAACTTCCGGACAAAATGTATTCATACATTTCTTATTGAAATAAAATTACTATTGTCAATATTTATTATGAATCCCATATACTAATAGTCAATATATAAAAATAATATATTACATTTACTTTTTTTGACCATTAAGTATATGAAAAAAATAGTTGAACTTGCGAAAATTGGAAATGGACAAGCGTTTTTGCCTTGATTCTCATTTTTAAAGACTTATATAAAAATAAAATAAATAAATTTCAATAATTTGTTGAGTGATAGAATTTTTTTGGGGGTATTTCTTGCAGAAAATAATTGTTCGCATTGAATTTAAAATATAAGTTATGCTTCAAAATCGTCTTTTTAACCTCCGGACAGCAAATGTAAGCGAATTTTGAAAATGACCCATACGTAAGCAAAAATTTTTATCTTAAAACTCAGTGCAGCACGGTGGTATATTGCTCTAAATAATGACTTTTTTTGTGGATCTTAATGACATAAAATAAGTAAAAAAGCAATTGCAAGAAATGCCATGCTCATCACTAATTTGAAGCAACAATAATTTAAAAGCAATGTGTAAAATATCAGCGATGAGGATAACTGAACCCCAGGATAACGCCATATTTTGTGAAAGGAAGGCTTCAAAGTTCAATTCTGTTGCTAAGGTAACCAAAAGTTAGAAGCTGACTTAGCTTCACAGTGATAATAAAATTAAACGCTTTTGTATTCTTCAAAAAAATCCAAAAAGCCAAAGTACTGTTTGTAAAATTTTATATTTTTAAATTATAACACTGAGAAGTATTTTGAAAGTAAGCAAAATATTTAGAAAACAAATTTCAGCAAACTATTTTCGAAAAGAAGAAGTCAGAACAACTTTGGAATCTGGCAACTGTCCAACTACTTTTATCGAATCGCTGGCGTCGTTTGCCATTTTACTTCGGGCTCTCGACAGTGCATCATTGATGTATATATTCGCTCTCATCAACTGTCGATCTCAGAATTTTTCATCCATATTTTAAGTAAGTAAAATTTTCTTTTACTTTGTTTTCATTGAGAAAATGTGTTGGATTTAGCCCAATCTTTTTTAAGTATGATTTGATCACTGTTGGATCAATTAAGATAGAAATCGAACTCTCGAACTTGGCCCTAACAATAGGTTAGAATTCAGTTATCATTAAGAACTAATTTTCAATGATAATGTGCAAGTTTCCCAAGTGAATAATTTCAACTTCTGTTGTATTTGTCCTATGTGCAGTAATTGAAACTTATTGAATTTGAATTAGACTTAAAAATGTTTTTATATTTGTATCAGTAAATGGGTACTTATTTAATTTTAATTTTTTTTTTTGTCGTGCATATAAAGCTATCATGTGAGGTTGAAAGTACTTTTAAAAATTTTGTAAGAATTAAGCTGTGGTATTATGTAATTCATTTAGTAACTTGGCCCGAATGAAATACTAGGATCGAACTTAGTTGAAATCTGGTAGTTATCAAAGGTAGTTATCTTGTAAGTTATTTCCCAATAGTATTCTAGTTTTGCGCGAATTTAAAATTACGTTAAGTTTTCTGTGTTCTGCCCTAGTAAAGATGAAACTGCCAATTCGAATATATTTAGATCGCCGTTCTTGACAAAATGGCGCAATGCGTCTAGCCGCCATATTAGCCTCCCGGAGAGCGTTCGATCTGGCCGCCATATTGGGTGTTGCCTATACTTGGAATTTGTTCTGTAGTCGTCCAGAGTTTCAAACTTTCATGAATGAATAATTTTGAAAAACTCAAATTTTTAATATTTAAAAAATTTTAGAAAATTTTCACGTAAGTTTGAAGAGTTCATGCTTTTAACTTGAGGTGCCGGATCATTTTTTTGTTATGCGTTAAACGTTATCGTATTTTAAATTAAGCATCGAATGAATTATTTCTATTGCCTAAATAAATGACTTAAGAATAGTATTAAGGTTAATGTCGGTAAATATTTTTTGTATAGTGTGCTTAATTCGTTATCTCTGGGGAGGGGTCTCTCTCTCCACTGTCGCCATCAAAACGATTTTAGCTATTTTTAGTTAATTTTTTTGCATTAAAGGAATTCACACTAAAATAGAATAAATTACTTGTGAGGAAGAAATTAAAGACTTTATCGTACTGAACTAAGTGTGAAAGTTATAATTGTTTAGTCCGCAATTGTGGAATTCTCTTCTAACGGTATGTAATAGAATACCAAGCGAAATTGCAGTCGAATGTTTTCCTGCAATTCATATGAAGTGTCTTGATTTTTCGTGGGAGTTCTATGTTAATATATACTTAAGAACTAAATGTATAACGTGTGTAAAAATGGAATCGATGTAAATAGTCATAGCTTTTTACTTGGTAAAATTTGGGATTTATAGTTTAATTGTTTAGTACAACTGAGTGATTTAGTTTCATTTTCAGCCTTTGCCCTATGTTTCAAAATTCTGTAGGCTTTATAAAAAGCTCTTGCAATAGGATATTTTTCAGAATTGATGCTGTAGGTTGACTTTTCCTGGAAGGGCTAGGACTCGGTCACCTTTTGGAATTTTTGTCACCTTTTTAAACCTTTCTTGAAATGTTTTTTCTGATAAATAAAATTTTTGAAAATTATGAATACTTTCCCTTACCTAGAAATAGAATTTTGAAAAAAAGAAAAAGCAAAAATCTCATTCAACCATTAAAAAAAGTGAACTGTGGCTCATTCACAAAACAAAGCCTTTAGAATCCCCTGTTTAAAAGTTTCAAAAAAAAAAAAGCATGTGCACCTGTTCTTGGCAGTTCTTTTTTGTTCTTGAAACGAAATTTGGTTGATGATTTGCATAGAGATGGGATTTTTACTTATTCTCTATGTCTATTGTCAATACTTTTATGCTTTGTATTTATAGAGAAACAAGAAAAATAAATGCCGATGATTTTGCAATGAGCTGTTTAAAAATATAAAAAAAAATAAAATATGTTCATTAAATAATCGTCATTACCTTACCTTCATAATTTCAGGTTTTACTATAATTGATTTTAAAAAAGAAAAATCTTTGAACATAACTAGAAGTGGTTGTGTTCGGGTATCTTACCGGATTTCCGGTGTTTTCATGATCGGTACCAGTATTTTCATGTTTGAAATAATATTTTTAATTATGCTTTTATCTTCTCACCTTCGGAAATTTTTTTGCTTTTTCGAATTTTCTATGATTGTATCGATAATTATTAATAATATTTATCAAATAGAAATATTAAGCTGCCATTCTATTTGTTTTTTTGCTTTAATGAATTATTTTATTTGCATCTTTTATTTTGATGCCTTCATTTAAAAAATGCAATCGATTTGCATCCGATATGATTTATATGCCACTTTCATACTTTTAACGCCTTAATTTTGAAATTGGTATTTCTTTGCTTCCGCTGCAAGATTCATACTTCGCACTTTTGATGCTTGCTATTCTTTGTTAAAAGGCAAACAAATAAAAAAATTGTTGGAGATAATTTGTTCAGCACCAGCTGAAAAGTTACTTTAATTGCTCATGTTAAAATTTTAATTAAATGTATGCACAATATTTTGATTGAAAAGAGTATTAAAAGTTTAACAAAATTACTTTGAAAACTGGATTTATGTTTTAATAACTATAAATTAGCTATTTATCAATCTAAAAATCTTTACATCAGAATTTAAGTTATTTTTTTTTCTTTTGAGTTAAAGCAAAACTAAATTAGTGCTCTGTACAAATCTGCTAAGTATTTTTGATCAAACTTTTATTTATTAAAATTTATTAGTTCAAATTAAAATTAAAAAAAAGCACTTGTAAAAATTGAAGTATACCCAAGCCACACAGCACTTAATGCACCAACTTCATTTTTAAAATAAAAACACCTGTTACAGTAATTTCTCGAAACATAAAGCCATATGTTTGATTTTTTAGTATGCTAGTTACCATTATTTACTCCCGAGCACTTCAATTATGATCTGAAATCAAATTGTCAGATTCATTTGAAAATGTATTTTGATTATCAATATCAAATTTAAACATGTTTGGACAGAAATTTAGGTTTTTGACAATTATGTCAAATCATGTCAAAAAGTGGTTTTTGACAATTATGTCAAATCATGTACATGGCTGTAAAAACCACGGTTAAAACCGGATAAAACCTCAGACTGTCAAAAACTTGTCAACCCTGCTTCTAATTTGTTAAATTTTTCAATTCTTTTTTAACACTTAAGTTGTAGTAGCCTTTGTATAATTTGGATAATAAGTACTTTATTTTTCAGGTTACTAGTCATTCATCTGTGCTACCATCATGTCGCAACAATTTTGTTTAAAATGGAACAATCATATGAACAATATGATGGATGTGTTCAAGAACTTGTTATCGACCGAGGCTATGGTCGACGTTACACTAGCCTGTGATGGGTTAAGCTTGAAAGCGCACAAAATAGTTCTTTCAGCTTGCAGTCCTTTCTTCCAGTCTTTGTTTTTAGAAAATCCCTGCAAGCACCCTATTGTGATATTAAAAGATATGAAATATACAGAACTCAAAGCTATTATAGAGTTTATGTATCATGGTGAAGTAAATGTTGCTCAGGACCAGCTGTCTGCATTAATGAAGACAGCTGAAACACTTCGTGTCAAAGGACTAGCAGAAGTGACGAACGAAAAGTCATCCTCTAGTGTTTCTCAAGATGATTCTGGGCACAGATCAGTGCCAAGGACAGACACGCCACCTCCAAAACGGAGAAGAGGCCGAACGAGAAAGCGGTCTCTTAGTGATTCTAATAGGTCAGACGATGAGTCAAATGAACCTAAAATTAAACAACCCGACTCTCCTGAAATAGAAGAGTTATCTGGTGATATTACTATAGACAATTCTCAATATTCAAACATGCAATCTCAGGTGCCTATGCAGACTTTATCATCCCATACTAATTCATTTCATAAAGCAATTGACTCTGTTGTTGATGATTCTGCTTCCATTGACGACAGTTTTGTTCAAGAAGAAAAATTTGGTGTAGAACCTGCAAAACTATTAGAACAAACTTTAACGACAGATGATGTAAGTTTTTTACTTAATCCGTTTTGAATATGTTCGCCTACAAAGAAGTGAATGTTCCTAACATTGTTTTTTTTCATGCAGCTTCCTAACCGAAGATCTGGTCGCTCATCTGTACAGTCAAATTTAGAAATGCAAAGGCGGCCCAGGAGTAGCACAGATCATTCCACAGCTTTAGTCCCATCGTCAATGCCATCAGAAGCCTTAGGTTCAAACCAACAGCCAGAAAGTCCACCTGGTAAGTTTTTATGAAATTGGTTTTGTACAAAGCATTTTGACTGGTAAAAGTCTTAACACTATTAGAAATAGTCATTGTGACATCTGTGAAGGTTTTAAAGAAGCTATCAAAATAACTAATACAAAAAGTTTCTTATTACCATTAATAGATGTAATGCATTTTTTTCCTTTGCTTATATTACACAACCAGGTATTAGCGCCAGTATACTGTTTAATCGCATCAGCTATGAATATAATTTTGTGAATTAAAGAATGCTTTTTAGTTGATTCTAGAAATACTAATACCACTTTCTATAAGTATATAACTCAAATCTCTTACCTTGTACTTTATTATGCTGATTTTAGAATATTAGCCTTTTTTTCTTATTAGAAATATGAAATTATTTTGGCTGTTGAAGTTCAATTAGTATTAGTTTTTAGTCCTTTTGCACTAAATATAATTGAGCATGCAAGTAAAACACATCTGTAGTACTTATAACAGTGGCTTTTTTTATTAAAATATGCAGAGTTCTTGGTTGTCCCGATTTTTAGCTTTTAAGTCTTGGTACTCCTGATTATCAAATAGAAATAATGAAGCATTAAGTTATTAAATCTGTCATGGGGTAAAACAGTGGCATTACTCCATTTTGGTGTAATTTCTTTTCAGCAGCACACCAATTATGTAACCAAGGTATCTCACAACAAGTTAATAAAAGCATTTCTTGTGGAATTCTATCAATGAACTTCAAACCCACTTATTGCAAAACATATGAGTTGTGCTGCTTTTGAAGGCAATTAGTGACATTAGACCTTGGACATATTTAAAAAAAAAAGGACCACGTTAAGCGGCTGAAAATTTACATTTTAGATTGTAATTGAATAGTAAAATTTCCAAGTAAAAATATTCAACAATACCATTTTCCAGAAACAAACAACGCTGAACGTGTTTAGAACGTGTTATTTGATTCCTTTTTCTTTTAAAACTTGTTTGAATCTTTTTCTTTCGAGGAGTTTTATGCAAAAGAAAAACAAATTAAAAAACGATGTTGAATTTTAAAGAATCGTGTAGGTAGGGGGGGGGGGCAGGAACTCAACGAGTTCCGTTTTGAAGTCAGATTTCGCCTCACTCATATCAGGATCTAAACTTACAGTAAAATTTATGGACAGACAATTCATTGCTACATGAAAGTACGTTTGAGGACAAGTACGGTGGGGAGGAGGGTGTCGGTAGGAAAAGATCGTTTTTTGACCGCAAAAGCCAACGGACTTGTGTTGCTGTGAAACACAGTCGCCATGTTTGGTCATTTGCTTTGCAAGATAGAATATTAAGTGCATAATTTTCCAAAAACAAAGCAGAGTTCGTTTTTTTTTTAGTCATGGAAAATAGTTCGCAAAAGTCGGGGAAAGTCAAGGAATTAAAGTCCAGGTTGAGCAGATACCCTGTAAATTGGATGAGTAACTGTTTCTAAATTTGTATAACTTTTTGAACTAGGTGGTACACATGCTGTACCACAAGTCTTTTCCTTTTGAGGACGTGGTTGAAATTTTCACTTCTACCTTTTGGAGCAAGGGCTTTTCTTAGATTTCAAACTCCTAAATGGAGGGGGGGGGATTTTGCCTTTGTATTTGAATTACGAAGTTGTAAATCCTAAGTGCTTGCCGTTGCACCTTCCATTTCCAGAGGGAAAGGGACTTGCGGTTCAACAGTTGTACCGCCCCTCTGGAAAGAACTTGTATATAAATAGTCCGGATCCGAAAAGTTAACTTATGCCAATACCGTGAAAAACCACTTTTCAATATTTCTTTTTCCCCCTTTAAGTTATTTTTTCATAGCATAATTTTTCCATTGCATTGCATTAAACAAAAGATCAAGGTGTAATGCTCAATTTTTCTCTTTGTTAGAATTTGTGTGAGAAAGTGCTAATGAATTTATGATGGTAAAGTAGGTTTACTCTAAAAAATTACTTGAAAAGAAACCAGTTTAGAGTTGTAATTTGCATCGGTTTTACTGGATATACGATGAACTATGAGGTTTATGTATTGGTATATAAATACAAACCGCTAAATCAATATGAAAAGTGATGTTAATATTTTTATCTTATATTTTCAGACAGTTGTGTGATGAAAGAAATATTACGAAACTTTCTATATTTCTAAGTAAAATAAAAAATTTCTACAACAATCTATTTGAATGTAGTATTTTTTATTTCAGACATCAAACCAGAGCTTTTAGAGTTGGATCCGCCAATGTCCTCCCCTGTGGCCGGTCCTTCTCACAGTACAGACAATTCCATGATGATGTACATGGATAACACCGTCGCACTTCCTGGGCCAAGTGGCTATCAAGATAATAGCCAGGCCCTAGTTCCAGCAGACTCTCAACCACAGGGTAAATATAACTTCGTGTTTCAACCTTTTAAAATTGTCAATAAGATCAGGATGTGTGGAACATCAGTTAAGCTTATCAATGTTTAAGACTGCTTAAGCTTGAAGTAGGATGCTGTATCTTGTTCACAGCTACTGATTTTAAGAATTTTGCTTTATCAAGCAGTTTTACAGCATATAATTTTAATCTTCTGAAAATCCTAATGTATTTCTGGAAATCTGAATTCATAATTCTTATTTTCAACGTATTAAGTATGTTTTTCACTGAGATGTAACTTTGTTCGGATGCATTTCCTGGTCTTATTTTCAACTAGTTTCTTCATGTAATTTGCTAAGAATTGAGTATGATTAAACTTGCCATGTTGTTTCGTCTGAGCCAAATGGCCCTCTTTTTGGGAACAATAGCTTCATCCCTTTGATATTTTAGGTACACAGATAACTTGAACTTTTTCTTAAAACTAATTATTCCAAATTTAGTTCAGTACTGTTCTTCAGTCACTCATGAAGGTATTGGATGTTTCAGTATACCCTTCTCCAAATTTGCCTCGATTTCGAGGTTTGGAGACTCCAAATAACTGAGCAAATTGCATGAAGACTCTGCTTAATTTGTTACCAATGTACAAGTGAAAGTTTATTGAACTTTCTCTTGTTTAACTTAAGTAAGTATTATTTCTTGGGCATTTAAATTGTATTACTATGTTAGTTTGTAACTTGTGTCAATTGTAAATGTACTTATTGTCCTATTATATCAAATGTTCTGTGTAACATCGAACTAATCGCCGCGCCGAAACTGAGCTTTTCAGTGAAAATCGCTTTCGACATGTGTTCCGCTTCGTTTTCGCGTTCCAAGAATTCGCTGTCTTCAGCTGAAGAAAGAAGATAGGATTTCCATTATATAGTAAGTTGAGCTCTTTTTACTCCTTCTTATTAGTGTTTTAACATTATGTATGTTTTCAGCAAGTCATTGGTAAGGTGACTAAAGGTACAGATTAACAGACGTGTTCTTTTTCAGCAAAACAAATGTAAAAGAGTTTGTTTTCAGATATTGTTGTATATAAGTTGTCTGTAATTTAATGTTAAGTAATGTGAAATATTGTAACCATGAAAATGTAATGTGTAAACATTGTAAAAGTTCTAAATTGTAAAATAAATTGGTTTCTTCTGTATCTGTGTCTTATCATTTCCTTTACAAGCACACTTCAGTACTGTTTGAGATTCTTAAACTAGAACTCAATTATGTGTTCCCTTAAATTGAAGGAGCAAGTAGATAAAGGTGATATGTGACAATTTTAGTTTTACTTTCTTACCATGGATGTAGGTGAGGTAATTTTTTTATAACTTTTTCCAGAAATTGAAAATATTGTCCCTTATTGCCTTTATTCACTTGCCGCTTCAACAGTGTAGGAGTTCACACAATTGAATATACACTAATTTGAATTTGTAAGTCTGCGAGATTCAGATGTCACATATCTATATTCACTTGCCCCTTCAATGTATGTTTGGCATGCAAATTAATACATTTGTAATATATTCAAATAATTAAACTGAGAAGTCCAACTACCAAAAGTAGTAATTAAATAGATGAAATAAACTGCATGATTATCAACACAGCTAAATGTCAATTATAGGAGTAAAAATTATTAAATATTTGTTTAACTTGATAATATTTGCATTAATCTCAAGTAGAAAGCAAATCAAAAGGGCAGGTGCAGGAGTCGCACATTTCTCACCCTTAGTCACCTTATGAAGTGTTTCACCTTTTTAGCACTTTAGAAGTGTAAAAGGAATGTATTTTGAATTAATGAAATTCTTAATATTTGAATGATAGCTGTTATTGCGAAAATAATTTAAAGTCTCTAAATATGCTTCTCCCCACCTGGAATTGTTGGAAAAAAAAATTTTGCTTACAGCACTGCTAGTTGTTAATCACACTTGCAGTGGTATACTTGTGATAAGTAAGGAAAGATGAATACTTGGGGTAAAGTGAAAGAAAGTTGCAACTTACCAATATTGGAAACTAATTTTTAACGAAGTAAATGCATATTTTGCTGGAAATTACTTTCACTTAACACTGATTACTTTCACTTAACACTGCAGTTTTTTTTATTAATTTAAGAATAACTACGGTTTAATATTTAATAATTAAAAATCATGTTAAAGGTTTCAATTTTTGTGCATACTGCAATATTCACGGAATTTTCCCAAGTTATCACTAGTGCATTTGAAACAAATTAACTGATGTTTACTAGAGTTGCATTGAAATAGTTTTCACAGCGCACATTTGATTAAATTTCCCCAGAAATATTGGACAGGTCACTGGATATTTTCAAATTACAAATAACATCTTCAGGCATATGAAATGTCTTGAGTTTCGTATTTATCATTATTTTTATGCAGGTTTGTTTTGCTTTAATCTAAGTTTCTGATTTTTTCAAAATTATTTTTTCACTTGTTATGTGAAAACTTGATCAATAATGATGGAAATAATGCTAATGATTTTGAGACAGTCTAGCTCTGATAAAAGAAATGCAATATTTTATTTTAATGCATCTTGCTCTAAACTACTTAAGTTAGAGCTTAATTATATTAGGTTTGGTTTGGGTAAGTGGGCCACTGCCCTTAAAACTAAAATGCACATGGATTTTTGTACTAATCATGTTATATTTCATCACAATGATTGGTTTGGAATGTTGAGATAGGCTATACGTGCTTGTATGCAAAATTTTATAAAAATTGATGTAACACTTGAGAAATGCATGAAAAGCGTAGACAGACTTCTGAGAAAAAGAGGTTTGAGCAGCTACTGTTGAATTTACACTCATTGGGCATAGTTAGTCTTCAAGTTTAAGCAATTTTTTCGTGATGAAGGACTACTGGTAACTTTTTTTTCTGTGCTTCTAGTATCTATAACTAGATGCAATAGGAAAAAAAATTGGAACCCCACTGCCAAGGGCGTAGCCAGGACTAACGTTAGGGGGATACAGGCAGTGTCACCCCAATAGGAGGTCACTGACCTCCCAAAAAGTTCTTAATCGATGCAAATTGGCTGATGAAATTTGATTTTTTTCCTTTAATTTTTCGTGATGCCTCACGTCTTGGTAGACATAGATAAGTATGCATTCCTTTTATTTGTTTATTTTTTAATCATTCAGTAAAGTTCTGAGTTTCAATCGGTAAATTAAAAATTTTCTCCTCAAAAACAGGCAAGCTTACTATCATTTTCTGAAAAGTAATCAATCCTAGATGTAATAACGCAGTTTATATAAAGTTCCCAAAAATTAGCATAAGTCAAATTTTTCAATAACAACAAAGAAAAAAAGAAAAAAGTGCTTAATTCTATTTGCACAAAAAAAGGAAGAAATTATGAACTCAAACTATACTTTATTCCAGGGCTTCGAGTCGAAGAGTCGAGTCGACTGATTTTGGACCAAAGGGAGTCGCTGAAAAACATGTCGACTCCGACTCCGACCCTCCGATTTGGATGAAATTTTATGGAGGTGAAAACATATCTTTGAAACTAACAGATACACATTTTCAGGGTCCAATATCCAAATCCTAAGCATCTAGGGTCATTAAAAAGGGCTTCAAATGGCGGGTCTTTGCAGCAAAAATGCAATGTGTTAAAGTAAGACCATTTAACAAGAAAAGGATTAGTTTTGTACGGAGTCAAATGACAAGAGCGGCACTTGTTTTTTGCTCTGGAAAATATTGACTTTTTGGGAGGTCACAGTGACCTCCGAGAATTGAGGTAAATGTGGTGAAATTACCTGCGAGAATTCTTGAGAATATTGAACTTTTTGAGAGGTCATAGTGACCTCTCATGACCTCCAACTGGGATACCCCAGCTTGCTATCCCCCCTAAAGTGAGTATTGGCTACGACCATGAATAAAAATGAAACTTTTAAAAATGGACTTAATATTTCAACCTTTGTTTAGGGTTTTTCCCTCTTCATATTTGGGTATAAAAAAAGCGGGAGTCGGAGTCGAAAGTTTTGAAACCCCGGAGTCGGAGTCGACCATTTTCCCTCCGACTCCGCAGCCCTGCTTTATTCAGTCATGCACACCTTTAAATAATGAATGGTTTGTCGAAAAAATAAATAAAATGGGAGGTCACAGTGACCTCAGGGTTGCCACAGGATACTTAAATGCTACTTTTTGCTAGTTTTTTGAACACAAGGCGACTTTAACTACTTTTTTATGCAGAAACAGGCCAAAAAGCTACTTTTTTTTCACTGAATCTGCTTTTTTTGGAGACTTTTTCCCCCTGACGTTAGTTTTCTTTTGAAACACCTGGAGATTTTCTTTCACCCATGGTTTTAAATCATTTTCATTTCAAGAATAAAACCTTCCCTAAATAGATGTTATGGGCCGCACCAATCCACTGCATCCAATCAACAAGTTGGGCTTGGCTTAAGTGATACAGAAACGAAAGTCGATCTTGTATGGAACTGATTTGCATACTTCGTACGTTACCGATATCTGAGCTTTTCCGGAAGCTGAAACCTTATACAGTGCAGATCTTTGCAGCAATCTTGACTGGGCACAGGGCAGCTACAGTGCGATGCAATACTTTAAACAAAACGCAAATCTATATATATAAAAGAAAGTCGTGTTAGTTACACCACTTATAACTCAAGAACGGCTGTACCGATATGGCTTAAAATTGGTGGGTAGGTAGCTTAGAGCCAGGAGACGGACATAGGCTATAATTTATGTGTGTCAGTTACGTAAATAGAAAAACTGTCTTATTGACTAAGCCTTTTTACTAAGCCTTTTTTGACACCTCCATGGCTGAGCGACATAAAACACACGTTCTGGCAGCTACCGGTGCGCAGTAAACAGGTTGTAAGCTAGCGGTGCGTTGAGTGTTATTTGACTTTTTTGTGAAGTAAATTACAAACAAACGCATTACTTCCCTTGAAATTTATATGTGATAAGCTGTCAGAAACGATATTCACTTAAGAGTTTTTACGCCTCTGAGCCTGAGAGGTAGAGAGCGCTTGGTGGGATAGCTCCTGCACTGCAGTTAAAGAGGTTGTTCTTCTCACTACTATTCTATCTTCTATATATATATATAAAAGAAAGTCGTGTTAGTTACACTACTTATAACTCAAGAACGGCTGTACCGATATGGCTAAAAATTGGTGGGTAGGTAGCTTAGAGCCAGGAGACGGACATAGGCTATAATTTATGTGTGTCAGTTACATAAATAGAAAAACTGTCTTATTGACTAAGCCTTTTTACTACGCCTTTTTTGACATCTCCATAGCTGAGCGACATAAAGCACACGTTCTGGCAGCTACCGGTGCGCAGTAAACAGGTTGTAAGTTAGCGGGGCGTTGAGTGTTATTTGACTTTTTCGTGAAATAAATTATAAACAAACACGTTACTTCCTTTGACATTTATATGTGATAAGCTGTCAGAAACGATTGCTCATTCCTAGGATACCGATAATCCCAACCGATATGCCGTTTGAATTTAAAAGACTTCAATTTCCGATCCGTCTTGCATTTGTCATGACCTTTAACAAATCACAAGGCCAATCCTTAAAAGTTTGTGGTTTTGAATCTAGAATATCACCGTTTCTCCCATGGTCAATTATATGTTTACGGGTCGGAAGACCATCTGTGTTGTTTCTTTTTGCGCCTGATAATAAAACAAAAAATGTTGTGCAACACAAGGTACTTTAGTGAAGAGCAACCTATGTACTAAAATACAGAAACAATAATGAATGATTAATGTAGGTACTTAATTTTTTTTGTATTTTCTAATAATAAAAAACTTAATAAATTCAAAAATTTTCTTATTTATTGCCTTTAAAGCGGAACAGAGTTCGCCGGGTCAGCTAGTATATGAATAAAAAGAAAACTATTCAACGAAATGCTTTCAAATTTCTACTATTGTGAGTAGAAAATATCCCAAATACATGTCTGGAATTTTTCAAAATATAACCAAAACAAAAATCGAAAATTACAAAAGACATATTTTTTTGCTGTTGCAAAAGATTAGACAAAAGTCAGATTTCATGCAAATATCTCTTGAAAGGTAATCGTTGGAGGAAAGGTGGGGCTTTTTGCTTCGACTATGAGGTGCAGGGATTGCTGAATGAATAATCAAACTCCCAAACTCTCTGTAGTTCTAGTGTAAAGAAGAGAAAATTTGGAAATGAAATCACTTTGCTAATTTTTCGTCTTTTAAATTGGTCCTCGTATGATAGTGCATTGTTTTTACTTCGTGGAGAGCAAATTCAGACATGCATATCGATCAAAAAGGCCAAGAAAAATTATATTTCTTGATGATGGAACTGTAAAAACGGCTCGAACTGACAATTCGCCCCTTTATCCTACGAAACTTCTACTTGGGTCAAAAACAGCACGTGACTGACAACATAAGTAGATGAACAATTGAATCGGAATGCATACAAAAAACAAAGAATTGTGCTTGAGCCTCTTCGGACAGAGTCACCCAAATAAGCCAGATTTTAATGGTAAAAGCGGCACAGCATATGCTCATCGAATCTTTTCTCTAGTCAAGCTAATAGAATTGTAATTCATCTAAGCCACCCAAATTTTAATAATTTTCGTCAGAGAAAGTAACATTCATTTTTAGTCACATTTAGTCTCATGGTAATAGTGAAGTAGAGGGGGGTTTTTCAATATCCAGAAGAGTTCTTTCGGAAGATAAATATTTGATGTCGGAATGTGTATTGAATGACAGGCTTATTATATGATGCTCTGAAGCGCTATTCTACAGTTACACAATTCCAAATTGATAAAGAACTTTTAAATTTAGCTTTTAGTGCACGCAAATCATACCAGTTCTACCTTGAAGACTAGAAGAAAAAGAAGGAAGAGCAAATGAGATTAGAGAAAGAAAATGAAGAAAAGTTGAAAAAAAGAAAAATAGAAAATCTGTCAAGTTTGAAGGGATCTGTTAAAAAGTTAGAAGAAAAAGTCAAACTAGTAAATAGAGAGAAAGAAAGGGTACTCAAAAATCAGCTGATGTATTTTTTAAACAGGCAAACCAGAGGCTAAAATTAGCTACTGGAGCAAAAGACACTGAAAGTATTAGAATAGCTCAGGGTATGTTAGAAGGCAGTATAAAGTTGAGGAATAGGGAAAGAGAGCATGAAGATGAAGAAAATAAATTAAATTGCTTAGTGAACAAAAGGAAAATACTTTGATAGAATCATTTTTCTGTAAAAAACCAAAAACGTGGATTTTCGGATTAAATTTTCTGTAATTATATGAGTATATTATTATTTTTTCTTTTGAATGGTAGTAGTCTTGTAAAGTAAATAACCTCGATTATACTCTTTTGTTTTTTTTCCTCATTTGTATCTTTAATTTAATGCATCAGTTCAAAATATGTTTATTTTTTGAACTTGTTTTAAAGCATTACTCATATTCAGTTTAGCTTGTCACATGTTTCTATTCAGCTTCTTTGCAACTTTTTTTTTCATGGCTACTTTTTTGCAACTTTTTTTAATTTTCAAGACAACTTTTTTGCAACTTTTTTAGTATTTTTTGGCGACTTTTGCTACTTCTTTGTGACATTTTTCCTGTGGCAACCCTGAGTGACCTCCTATTGGCTCTGATCTATACCCACTGCTAGTCCTTCATATACTTTTTCATGCTTGAAATGACGAAAACAGCACTTTTTGAACCGCGAATTTTTTGCCCTTTTGTACGATCGTACGGTAAAGGTGTAAAATCGTACGTTTTTCACAAAATTTTCATCAATTCCAATGTTTTTTTTTCACATATAACTAAATTTCAAGGACTAAGCTTCTTTAGAATACATCTTTACATGTATTAATCCGCGAGGCAAAGCCTAAACTTCGTCATATTTCAGCACTGAACGCGTACTTCGCGGAAAACTAGTCCGCGTGGTTGATACTGCAATCCTTTTGCATCGTGCAAATATTTAAACATTTGCGAAATTTTTAGGTTACATTAACATATGCTACCTGAGGTTATCACATTTAATTATTTATTTTTATAATTCATAAATCTTTTCCTCCCCATTTTACATGTTTACATTCTACCCGCGATTCTCGTAAAATCGCTTCTTTTGCTTGACATTTCAATCCTTTAACATCTGGTCAGTGCTTTAATATTTTTGATGGTTAGAAGTTATTTTAACATGACTACCGAAGACTACTTTATTTTATTTCATTTTTTTTCATGTTCTTTCTCTCTTACCAGCATGCTTATATTTAACACATACGTCACTAAAAATTGCAACTGAAATGAATTTATTCAATTGAAAAAGAAAAGAAAAGTTAAAATATCAATTAAAATGAAAGAAAACTACTGAAAGTGATCGTGCTACAGTTACAATAACTTATTTAATGTCTGATTTTCATTAAGAAATGGGTTATTGTCCCAATACGATTTAGAAGGAAAAATTGTAAGATTTCCTAAGTAGACATGTTGGCAGGTATGCAGCTTTCAGTGGAAAATCATGTTTTTAACACGTAAGAAAAAAAGAATTTATAAAAGCATAGGGTCATTCCACGGTGACTGACGTTACAGTTTGACTCTATTTTTAAATTAAAAATTCAGTAATGACTTCAAATTAATTTTTTCCACCTGAATTTGAACTAAATGTAATTAGAGTATACTAAAAGTCTTTTCATAACTCATTAGGTATTTAGGTATGGGGAATTTTTTTTTTTTTTTCAGAAATTATGGGGAATCAAACATGTGTGACTGATGTTGCGCAAAAGCGACATCACTAAAATTGACTTTTTTTCAATTTGAAATCCTCTTCAAACTAATAGCGTGAAACATAAAAAAAATTCCCATAAAAATAGAGATTTCAGACTTTATGAAAATACTTTTCTTGATGGAAAAAACTGATAGCACAGAAAATATGTAATAGGTGTGACTGATGTAACAAAGATTTCGTGACTGATGTTACGATAACAAAACATTGCTACAATAATAAATAATCACGTGGTTTTTAAATCATTTTGATATATTCATAAATAAAAAAGTTATAAGCATCTTCAAAAGTACTCTTTTCTTAACTTCCGACTTTTATTTTTCATTATCATTCAGTAGAAATTATGTAAATTTAATAAAATAAGTTCAATTTGAAATATTTTACACATTTTAATTATCAGAAATTAATGACTTGCACATTGAAAATTTCAAGTATAGTCATATTTCGCTCATATATGTGCCCAGTCTCCCATAAACAGGACATTGAATAACTTGGTAAATATAGCAGCAGTGATATATTTGAAACCTAAAATGTATTTAAACCATACCAATAGAGTTTTAAGCAGCTAAAAATTGAAAAATATTCTTAAAAAAACTTGGGTATAAATGGATTAGAGTATAGTAACCGAGTATAGTACTACTGTAGCCCCTCAGGGGAGTTACCTAATTTACAAACCATGTTATGTCACTTTTTTGCAGGAAAAAGTTTGCACGAGAGCATAAAATAAAGGCTAATGACTATATTTGGAGGGGAGGGGACACGATATGGTGAAACGCGAAGTAGCGAGGGACTTGAAGAACTTAAAATTGGGTGGATCAAATGGTCCATCAGGCCTAATGGAACATCTAAAGTTAAAATAGTCATAACTTCATGAACTCTATGATTTGGTGTGACAAAGTAAAAATTTGTCAACTTTTTTGAGGTATGAGGTATATTTAAATTTGCAGTTCCATTTTTGCAGCCATGCCCAAGAGAAACTAACTTTTGAACTTAACCGATACGAAAGTCTCAAGTGTGCACATCACCTAGTTGAAATGCGGAAGACACTTATTCCTCATTTAAACAGAGCAATTCAGTTAATTTGAAGAAAAACTGGGTTATCTGCACATTAACGCGTTCCGAGCTTTGACGGGAAATTATGCAGTATTATGATTAACTAACAATTTTCCAAGCCGAAAGCTCAAAGCTCGTTGTGGCGTCAAATATTACAATAACAGGAACACATAGTTTTAATAATTTATTGACAAAGTTTGTACATTGCAAAATAAATATAAAATTAAACAGTTTTTGGTCGGTAGAGACCAAATTTCATTCAAAACGTGATTTAAATCATTTTACTTCTCCTTATAAAAGGCCTAAGAACAAAACAGTTACAACAAAGAATTAGACAAAACACTCATTTCTAACTTCTTTTTTGGACAACTTTAAAAACATGAAATATGTTAAATTCTATTTCAATGCAAGGTGAAATACAATTATTAATACCGAAGTGATACGGCATAAACATGCAAATGAATTTTAAATTTCATTAACATGTTTGTGCATTTATAACGCTATTACTACACTAGTAATAAACAGGTACGTACGGTTTTATTATTCTAACGATCTTTTTAGTAAAAAAAACTTATCATATTTTGCCGTTAAATTTGCTTAAAGTTATAATTTTAAACAACAGTGTATTCGAAAATGTGCCTTCTACTTCTTTCTGAGGAAAACAATGTTCTTAAAAAATAACGGATTAATATTATCAGTTTATTGCCGAGTTCTGTTTTAAAATTACTTGTATTTCGCATTTAACGCAACAACCACAAAAACACTTTAAATAATTTTTCACCGGCAAAAGGCAATCATTGTAAAGCCCCGTAATACCGTATCCTGATATCTTAGAGCCCCTATACCGTGGACTCTTAGTAAAGCGGTTGCAGTCAAGTTAAAGTAGTAGTCTGGTAACTTGGATTCAGAAAATTGAAAAAAATTTTTTCCTAATTTGAAAGTACATTTCAGGCAGAAATTCGAAATATTTCGGGAGTTAGAACGAGTCTCCTTATGCGCCTCGGAGTTTGTTGTTGAACTTTAAAAACGCGTTTTTCTCAAAACACTGTTTTTCTGGTCAGCCCGGGTCCTAACTTTTCTACTTAACCAATTGCTTTCAAATTTTAACAGGCTGTTCTACACACGTATAGTTCTCGTCGGTACTAAAGAGATTTTTTTTTCACCCCCAACTTTTTATTTTACAACCTTTTCTTTGCTAAAATAAAAAGACTTTTTTTTTTTGAAAGTTCGCCATTTTGTTATTTACCCTTGAAATTTTAACTTCCGTAGTTCCGACCAGAATGACATGTCTATAGATTAAGAATAATCAAGAATATTTGATTTCAGATACCATCAAGAGCCAAAATCACCCGGGCCACCCACGTGCATTTTTTTTGAAGTTCCAACTTCGAGTGACAATAATAATAGTAATAAACTATTAAATTTTTTCAATTTTTTTTTTATATTTTCAATATGTAAATAAAAACACTCTTAATATTCAAGATAATTCATTTTTATTTTCCTATAAAAAACCACCCTCCAAAAAAGTCATGAAAATAGGCATAAGTTATCAGACTACTACCTTAAAATGCTTTTGCTCCAAACGAACCATTTTTTTTAGGTTCACCTCTCACGCAATCCTAGTTTGATGACCGTGAAACTGACGATATTTTTAAGCCTCTTTTTTATTCTAGAATAAAGGATTTTCGCTCTCAAATAATGAACTCATCATTCGCCATGGGTATGGTTTTGTTAGATCGCATCAATTCGTATACCTGAAGCTATCTGGTGAAATTGCAGGAATTTAATTTCAGATCTATTGGCACTCAATTGCTGGTGCTTATGCATGTCCAGAAAAAATAAGTTCATTATACCGTGGTGACGTTTTAATTCGGGAGCCCGCAAAACGAAGTTTACTGTGCTGTCCTTTCCCTGTTGGGAAAATTAAAACATTTCTTATTGGTTTTCCATGCATAAAAAAATCATTTTTTAACGACTTCATTTTGAAAATTGAGTAGTTAGAGGTTAATATTTTCAATTAAGGGTGGTACGTCATTTGTCTTGCAAAGCAGATTGTCTTCAGAAAACCATTGAAAAGTCGACCACTGTCGACTTGAGACTCATAGAACTAGGACTTAATTTCAAGCATAATTGAATCTGTGTGTGCAAAAACGTCAGTTCAGAACTTCAAATTGTTCAGGAGAGAGAAAAAACGTCTGAATTCTTGCATTGTTTCTGCCGTCAACGTTCACATAACAGGCCCCTATCTTTTGAATTCGTAATCTGACTGCCTTGATTTTTGACCTCAACACGTATCTTGACTCCCACAGCTCATTTTCATCAAAATCGAATTTTCGAATTTTTGTGACTGATGTTTTTGCTCTCGCCGATTCAGTTAGTGCGATACCGCTTTAAAAACTCTGGAGCGCTTTTTTTTTTTCAGGAACAAATAGTCTAAGACACTACTCAGAATTAAAACGCTTTTTGAATATTTTGGACAAATTCTAGAAAAATCCCAATTTTTTGAGGCGGTCCAATCAAGTTCTAATTCAAACACTGGCTCCCGAGAATAAAATGCAACTCAGACAAATTCTGTACCAACCCAGACTTAAAAGTTTTATTATAAAAACTGAGGATGTGTTCTAGATAGTTAATGGCAGAGAGTTGACTATGGTGAAAAGTTAAAAAAAGTTTGTTGGTTTTTTAAGCGTTATCGAAACTCGCTTCGTCGAATTTAGAATATCGCCAATGAATAGTGGTCTTCATTTTATTCCCTTACGCAGTCGTACAACATCGTTTACGGTACTAATCGAGTTTAATTCACATCACAAACGATTATTTTCGTACACGAAGCTAGCTGACGTCGGCTAGCATTAATTCAGTGCATACCCTTTTTTTTTAAAACTGTCATACAAATAAAGCAGTTACTTTCTTCAGCAATCTACTAAAATGATAAAAAGTTCCATGAATGGTTTATAAAATGTAACTGTGATGTCGCAGAACAGAAGTCAGTTCTTTGTAAGAAAGCTCTTTAAAAATATATCCATCTTTGGAAGATTATTCTCTTACATTAATCTTTGTCATGCAGTTTTCTGTAAAAACTTTGTACATAGGTAAAAACACATTTCCAGTCTGGCTTTTTCATCAGCACCATATCTTCAACGTCCAGCAGTGGGGCAATGTCTGCTTTTTCTCTGAAGGAAAAAAATGAATCAGTAGCTAATCTACATAATTTAATCACATCATATTCTTCTTCTTCTTCTTCAAAAAAAAAAAAAACTCATGAAATAAAAGAATTCGAAGCAATTATTAAAGAGGGCAACAAAACAAACAAAACAATTAGTATTTATCTTACAGTATGCTCTCCCAAA
The DNA here is from genome assembly GCA_038373865.1 of Uloborus plumipes. Classification (NCBI taxonomy): domain Eukaryota; kingdom Metazoa; phylum Arthropoda; class Arachnida; order Araneae; family Uloboridae; genus Uloborus; species Uloborus plumipes. The sequence goes on from JAXGGA010001174.1 coordinate 154,353, forward strand.
GTCAGATCGAGAAAATTTCGAACCTATAAACGGGAATACAAACTGTAAAAGCACTTATTTTCGTTTGTCGTAATTTTCGTGGAAATGAAAATAACATTGATTTATCTCTCTGAAAATTTCGGGAATTTCATATAAGTCGAAAGTTAGTAGTAAGGGGGCTACGGGAAAAGAAACTGCATTTTGTGATAAAAGCATGAAACTTGGTAGGTTTGTAGACAATGTATAAAAAACCATTTTTAGAAGGGGAGCCAATCGGAAATCCCCCCCAAACCCCTCTAAGCGGCCATTTTTGGTCCAAAACTAGAAATAGCGCTTTTTTGTAATTATTATTATTTTCTTCTTAAATCATTGGCTATGTCATTACATAGGCGTTTATTGTATTTTTTATCGTTTAAAGCTCCACTTACAGACTAATTTTAAAAAGAACAACCCAAAAATGCTTTTTTTTTTGGCAAATCGATATTTTTTAAGAATAAATTCGTGGAAGTGAATTCCCTCCCCCCATAAATGCATTAATGGTTTAAGAATGTAAATATACATTAAATAAATGTTTAAAAAAAGTAGGGTACCGGTTATCCGGATCCTAATTGACCGAACCGTCCAATTATCCGGTCATGATACCTCTCATTTTTATGACTAAGCACACATCATCGAAAATGTTCCCCAAGGGTACAAAAGCACAAGAACTTGAGGGAAAAGTTAATGTCAAGATAGCATGATTCTACCAAAATACAATTTAAAGTTTCAATTTCAGAAATTTTAAAGTTTTAGTTTTAAATTTATTTTTCCTCTAATTTTTATTATTGTTGCCGTTGCTGATTTTTTTTTCTTCAAATATGGTCGTTCATTAGGTGACGAATATTTTCCAGTGTGTTTATCATTGGTAACATGTGTTATTGTTCATATGTTCCCGTAAATGCTATTTATATGGATCGAGATTAGGAAAGATGCTCATATTTTTATAAGTTACGGTTTCTCATAGTCTTGTAGTTTTACATGTTCAAAAGTATTGTTTTAAATGCATTTATTTTAATTTTGTTTAAGTGTTAAAGTTTAAATGGTAAACTTTAATGGTTAAAAATTTAAATGGCATGGTTAAAGCTTTAATGGTTTAAAAGTTTAAATGGCAACCAGGGGTTATGTTTGGTAAAAACAACCCCAGGAAATTTTGTTTTTACCAAAATTATTACAACAGATATTTACTGGATAAGATTTATTTTCTGTTCGAAATTAACTCCAAAAAAATCTATTGTGCCCTGCAGCAACTTTAAATGTATCAGTCTTGTACTGAGGTTATGAAACAATGTTCGAAATTCTGTCAAAACGGGCAAAAATTAGGCAATTATCAGACTTCGTAAATGTAGGTAGATTTAAATTTGAAGAATTATTTGTATCAGAAAAAATTAATGAAAAGAGGGATAAGTGGCATAAATCTTGTATCTTGAGGTATAACAGTACAAAAGTCAGAAGAGCTGAAGAAAGAAAAAGAAAGGAAAACTTTGAAGAGTGCCACGTAAGTAAACATTTTGAAGAGGCTTCCAGCAGAAGAGAAAGAAATGCACTTCATCCTTTCCAGATTTGTGTTTCTTTTTTTGATAAGCCTGGTGAAAATAGACAGGAGTTACATCTAGTTCTGATGAAATCAGTTGACAGAAAATACGAAATTGCGTGTTGGTAAAAGCAGACAGTACGCTCACTGCTGAGTTGGCGCAAGCTGACATAATAGCTCAAGAATGCAAGTACCACCGTACTTGCATTCGTAAAACTTTACTTGTAAAACTTTATCACTCATGAAGGACAGCAAATGATTGTTCTGAGGAAAATATTTATTCATGAATTGAATTAATTGCCCTACACCGAGTAATTTCTTACTTATAAAATCTTAGAGTTAACAAAGGTCATAAGTATCCAATTTTCAGAATATTCGTTCTACTAAAATATTATTCTGAAGGAATAGAAGACTTATGCTACAACACAATTTATCAATCGAAAATAAATCTGCTAATGATGTTGACAATACCGGGCTTAGAGCAAAGATATTATCACACTTCGGACATGGACATATGCATGCAGAGAAATCAGGCTTTAAATATGTTTTAGTTTGTAAAGGTAAGTGAATCAATATGTGTCTCCAGTACTAACAGTTTCGAAGATGCTCTCGCAACCACTAGGACATGCATTTCTGCCAGCGTCGAAGGCGGATTTGAAGAGTCAGCAAGAAACTGTTGATCCTCTTCTTCCGTCCTTTTAAATAACTTGTAATATGGTACTTGCAATATTGATGGTCTTCCTTCTCAACCATTACTTGCAATTTGTCAGTTGTATTTAATATGCATATATATATACTTCAAACAAATTAACAAAGCAAACTATCAAGCATCAAGTAAACAAGGAACAACCAATACCTGTTTATTTGGCCATTAAAGTACACGAACAGAATAGAAGAAAAAGTCTTGTTGACATAATGCATATTTTGGAACTTTTCATTTCTTACTCAAGGCTTCTAAAGATTTCTACTGGACTCTGCAAAGCATCAGTTAAACAAATTGATAAATATAAAACTACATTTCCCTCACATTTCAGGATCTTTGTTTTTACACCGGCCGCGCACGATAATTTTTATTGTAACTCTAGTAGTACAACAAACAAGGACTCTTTCCATATAACAAGCATTTCATTGTTTCAGCATGTGCCATTTCAGCAGCAAGGCTCAAAAATTCCTCTTGTATTTCCCGAAATACCATCTTCTAAAAAGGTCGCTCAGTTACCACATCAGGTATATCATTATTTGTAAATCCAGCATATCTTTCAGTGAAGGAACCACCACAATCTAATTTTGATGGATTAAATAAGTCAGAAATGCTTTTCATAGAAACTAAATTAACAAATGAATTCTTGAAAGAGGTGAAATGTCTTAAGCGAATTTACGTCACACAAGTGTAAAACAAACTGCTCTCAAAAACTTGTTGGTGCTTCCAAAATGGACTGTGTGCACCAATGTGTAAATTCTGCAATGGAAAATGTTATATATCTATGTAAATTACTAGCCAGTTCAATTACGAAAAATCAACTTGTATACCCCATTACACATAATCATTGTATATAATTGCTTGCTCAGATTTATATTGAAATTCAGTTGTTTCTTTTGTTATAAAGGGTTACTTTTCAATAACAGCACAATATGATAAGTAGTAGAGAAGTTGCTTAATTAACACAGCACTAAACTTTTTATTACAGCAATTTTTTTTTCTTCTCTCATCTTTTAGAGAGAACAAACTCCTCAAATCGTTTAATGAGAAAAAAACTTGAAATTTGTTTTAAAGCTTTTTCTTTAGAATTTCGCAGTTGTATAAAAATATGATCGTGCCTCCCCCTCCCCCCTATTTTATAGGTGCAAGCGTAACTTATAATCCTGCTGAATGTGAGTGAAATTTCCATGACATTGCGTATTTTTTTTCAAAATGTTTGAAGTTTTTTTATTACTTTTTTCGTCCATAAAGAAAACTGGTTTTATTTTAATTAATCAAAGATAAATATTCATTCTTAAGGAACAATTCAAACGTTTTTTTTTTTAAGTTTTGAAAAAATACTAGTTTTGCTTATGATTTTGAATTTCTGTTTTTATTTTCAGTTTTGCAATACATTTTTATGAGTAAGTTTTAAAAAATATGCTCGGGTTTTCCAAAGTTTCGGATTTTTGGGGTTCGGATTGCTGGGATTTTAATGCAACTAAATTGTTTTTCTTTAATATAGTGCTTTCAGATACATAGTTGGACACCCTTAAACCGGCCCTTGAAAACAATTTGGAAGATTTTGATCAATTTCAGTTTTTTAGAAAAAAAAACGAATTTTCAATGAGTACTATTAAAATTAATCCATTTTAAGCTATTTTGACGGTTTTCTAATCTTTGTTTAAAATAATTAAACTCTAATAAGATGATAAAAAAGGTGTTTTTTGAAAAAGAAATAAGAAAAGCAATTTCGGACTTTTTGACCAAAAATGGCCGCCGGAGGGGTTTGGGTGGGGATTTCGGAATGGCTCCCCTTCTAAAAATGTTTATAAATATATTGTCTACATACACACCAACTTTCATGCTTTTATCACAAAATGCAGTTTCCGGCTATATTTTGGACCATAGCCCCTCTACTATAGTAAATCCATCGCAAAATGCGAATCCAATTGCGGTACACGCATACTATAAGGAAACGTTAAAAGGGAAGGCAACCATCATTCAAAGCACAACACATTCACACAAAGAAAGGACAGGAAAGAAAAAGTGCGTCCATGCCTGTGCCGGGATTCGAACCCGGAACTTCCCAGCCAGTCAGATTTCTCTTGCCACTAGACAAGGTGGCCGGCTTGGCACTCGATGAAAATGTTGAAAACATCAAATTCGCACGAAATGGAGAGGGAGGCAAATACAATCGATGTTTTCATTTACACATTTTCAGCTAAAATTGATTTCTCAGTTTTAACTAACAATGCTTCATGGCGGGGAGGGGGGGGGGACACTTATTTCGGCAACCCCAGCTTCTTTTGTTTTTAACTGATTTTTCAGTTGACTCGTCGAAGAGCAAACGCCAACAATTCTAAAATGTGCACTATTGTCGGTTCTCGTGACCACACCAGCTACGAAATATCTCGTAACATATCTCGAAAAATACCGAACCGCCAATTTTCAAAGTTTCTCAAAAACGAGAGTATGACTCAGTGTGTCAAAAATGAAAAGCCATTAAATAAATGTAGCTCAAGAATTTGCATCCAAAAGCATGTGAAAGATCGTCGCAAAATGACAGATTATACAGAGCGAAGGAACGAGCTGAATTTCCGATGACTTTTTAACATAAAAGTCAAAATTGTGTTCTTATTTTTGTAGAGTTAATTCAACGAAATTGAAAAGGTTCGCGTGACTGGATCTAATAATTACAGCGACTTGGGTAAACGTCAGCCTTAGGGCGAAGTGAGAACAACAAGCAATCTTGATTGATTTTGTTTAAAAAATTGAATAAGAAGCTTCTATTCTACCTAATTAAAAATGTAACGTTGGAATTTTTGCAGAAACATGATCTGAAGTCCGATAATTTGGTAAGAAGGAATTTGCGTTTGTTTTTATATTAGCTAAAGTGTTTTCTTTTCACCTAAGAAATGCATACATTTTTTTGAATATCACTTAATAAGATAGATTTGAAAAATTTGGAAACAGAAAATCGAGAGAAATAGGGCTGTTAGTTAGAAACTCAATGTTGATGTACGAAAAAGTATTCTCGCTTTGTTCTGAGCAAACTACTCGGAATATTTTATATGATAACACACCTTGACAAGTTGAAGAGTTATACTTACTCCGCGATCCTAAAGGCGAGATCAAAGTTGTATCTCCTGTTTTTGGGATTCAGAGATTCGAAATCGAAAGCATCTGGATAAAAATGATGGATAAGGGCGCAGAAAGCCATTCCGTCATTCCACGAGGTAGAGAAGTTTGTGATATCTACTTTCTAGAAAAAGAGGAATATATTCATTTAGTTTCCAAATATATAAAAATGAAGGGAGAAAAGACAAATATAATAAGCAACCAGACATTATTTTCATTCTCATTTAAAGTTTAATACTGAACATAAATTATCAGTGAGTAATCACAACATTAATTTCTAATTTTTATATTTATTGTTGGAAGCTGGAATGTTATAAAAAAAAAAAAAAGCTAATTTCCACTTGTATGATACATGTTAAACGAATATTGGGAACAAAAGTACTCGAAACAAAAAGGGAATTACAGTGGAACCAAGATTTTACGTTTTCCAACGGACCAGTTAGTGATGAAAATCTTATCAAGCGGGAAAACGTTTGGAGTGAACATTTGGGGCAATGAGAGGCTATTTCTTTCTCAGCAAAGGAGGATGCTGGAGAAGTACTTTCTCCTACCGATTCCCTGACTTTTCTTAAAATGTACGCAATCAAAAAGCAATTTGATAGGCTGGCTTGGCTTGTCCCTCCATCACACTCTCGATTTCGTACTAATCGACCATTGTTTGCCCCTAGTTCAGCATTGGGACAGGAACGTCCTCCCGCTTTTTCAGTGGCCATCTGAAGAGCTTCTCTTTTCTGGGTGGGATGAGAAACTCATTCCATCTGTCCAAAAAACAACATTGAACAGGCCTCTCCAGCACATATCCTTGAGTGCTTGTCCTGTGACGATCATTTCCCTTCTCCGTTGCCGTTTTTTGACTTTTTGAAGGTGAACAGTCTCATGGGTATCGACATGGAGATTAGTAACAACAACATCTCGAAACTAGCAATTTAATACAGTCAAACCTCGTTAATTCGAACACGCATAGGCGGCTCGTGCAAGGGGGCGACGGAATCCTCACTTCCGAAAGTGAAGATGCCTTGCCTTGCCCCCTCAACTTTTCACGATTATAAAGTGATAATCGTGAAAAATGATTTTTTACTCAGTGGATTGATTAATTTCACCAAGATAGCAGCGGAAAATTCCATAACTTCGAGCTTTTTACACTTAATTTCATAAAAATGAATGCAAAACAACCAGCCTGGTTGATTTTTGAGGCCATATTCCGCAGTTTTTAAAGGTCATTAATCAGTAAAGTTAAAATCTAAGACAATATAGCAAAATTTATCCAAAAAAAAAAAAAAAAAACATTCGAGGTGTTGCTTCGTATCCCCCCCCCGCCCACACACATATTTCTCATAACCCTCTCATATTTCTCTTGACTCCCCACTTTTTTGGTGTACCAGCCCCTATGCGAACACGCTTAAAACGAATTACTGCTGAGACGAACTACATTTCAGATTCTACATTTTCAGACTTTTGATTTGTAGTGTATTGTTTTTCGGATAAGACCAATTGATTTTAAAGGTCCCTAGGATTTCGTTTTAACGAGGTTCGACTGTACATTGATAAGGAGGCTGGCTCCTTGTTACTTCAAAATTCGTGCATGCAATATTTATTTGACAATTGGTGTTGGTTTGCTCATTCACTGTTAAGGAAAGGCTAACAAAGGGGGCTAAAGATTTTACTTTATGTCATAACTTTTTTTTTTAATTTTTAGTTTGATGTTCTGATAGTGACCTATTCTACTTCTTATTAATATCGAAGTTAACATTCTAAATTGCTGAAAAGCTAGCTTTTTTTTTTTTCTTTTTTTATAGGGACGTATAAAGTCCAATTTGTTATTCTGAATCAAAGATGTCACTCCATATTGCTCTATAGCTCTCTTCCAAAATTATATTTTAGAAAATATGACCCAAAATAAATACACTAATTTCCAAATACCAGCTGCATCAGGTTAAAAGAAACATATTAGGTATTTGAAAGTTTGTATCTCGAATGCAATTTAGAACATTGAAATTAAAGTGAAAGATTAAGAAAACAGCAGAATTATTATTGCATTTATTCTGCACCGGTTAAAAATACTGGTTTCTATGAACATTAGAACATTTTGTTGGTGGATTGTTTTTAAAACATGTCGAAATTTTTGTGCATGTTTTGTTGCAAATAGTTCACGTTAAATATCAATTCATTTTAATTCTAACAAACTGCGTTGTGGTATAAAAATAGCTGGAAGCAAAAATTTATATTATAATAAAAGTAATAATAGTAAATACCAAATTTGAAATAAACTTTGATTTCATGCTTCGTAAAAATAAGACATATCCTCCATAAAATCTCTTCGTTTGGGGTAGACAGATATCAGCATTAAATTAAGCCACACTTGGGCCAATTGAGCCAAGTGTTTGGGGATTATGTATCACAACTCCGTACTTACAAAATTGCCAAGGTTATAGCTACAAGCTTATCTTTAAAGTGTATGATGTTTAATCAAGAGTAATAAGTGCTCGAATTCGTGTCCGATATTTTTGCCAAGTTGTTTGGTTTTGAGCCAGATAGGATTTTTTTTTCAGCCAAGACGAATCTGATAAGGGAAAGCAAGGCCAACATCTATCACGAGCTTGATAATTAAGTGCTAGGTAAACCATGTTTCTTTTCTTTTCAAATGGAGATTTTATCTGAAATAATAAACGTTGATTACGAGAGGGATTGGTGGATAGTGAGCGGATTCTCGAGTACAGTTCATGAGTCCATCTTTTGTCACAGCAAAAGAGTTAAATAAATAATGATTAATCTTTCTCTGACAGATTAAACATTATGCAATCAAGGATTACTTTACAGAAGAAACATTTCTTCCTCCACTAGCTGCACTGTAAACTGGCGTCAAGGTTGTAGATTTAAATCTACTAAAATGGTCTGATTCTCTAGCAAGTAAATGATTGCATGGTTCTACTTGTCTACAGTTATAAATTTGCAAAACATTGCCCTCAATGTCATTCTTGTTTGCAATAGCTGTAAATAACACAAGTGAAATAATTGGGAACTTTCAAAAATCGCCCGGTTCTCCATCATGTGCGTTAATAGATGTAAAATGTTTCTATGTAGAAGGAAAGCTCTTCTATTCCATTTGCATGGTTCATTAGTATAATCTTTCAAAATAATGTTTATGGAAAATAATGTACGAAAAAGGAATGTGAAGTGGTCGATAACGTCAATACATTAAAAAAAGAACAAAATTTAAACTATTTCACTAATTCCATCTTTTTCTTCCAAAACAACGCCGTCTTTACGCATGGATAAACCCGAGCAAGGCTATTTTGCTGAAGGTGTAACCGTGGGTGCGGTTTAATGCCTCTTTTAGGATAAGGACTTCATCCTCATCCTCTCAGTTCTTTAGACTCTTCTCCTAGCGCATTGAACAACCACTTACGAATGAGTAGCATTCGTGACATTTATGCGATTAATACCTTTTAGGAGGGGAACTTCTTCCTCATTTTCTCAATTCTCCACCCACTTTCCCTTTAACACATAGGACAACTACTTGTGAGCGAATCGTAATCGTGGCACTGAAGGCATTATAACAGAATATAACCTTTGTTTTATTTCTTAACAAGATCGCATTTTAAACTAATGGTGCTGTAGCATATTGGCGTGGCAAGCTGAGTGGTCAAGCAGTAAGTTACCGAAGTAAACTTAACATTCTTTATTTTACACATGTACTACAGCTATATTTACAAATATTGACCTTAAACTTTAATATTGGGTTCGAATGTAAAACAGTTTTCGGGAGAGTCAGCAGCATGTCTGAAATCTCCAAAGCTTCAGCGCGTTCTCTTTGATTTTATTGCCGCTCCCTAGTCCAACCGAATTAAATGCCCGGGATTTATTTCGGTAAATAAAGTTCTTTAAGTCATTCCAGTACTGTGTTTAAAATTTTAACTAAACAATTCTGGTCACCTATTTCTTGTCTTGTATCTTAAAACAAAAGGAGCCGCAAAATAGGCAAAGTTAACCAAAAATGTTTCTCACATTACACGATTTACCTCATATTCTCGAGTCTTGCTTTTGCACCAGTGAAGCAGCATGTCTTTGATATCACTTGCACTTCGCATCACATTACCACCTCTGTTCTGAAAACTAGAAACGAATTGAAAAATAAATACATTATAAAACAATCCTCAACGTTTGCAAATGAATAAAAATATGTATATGAGATGTATTGTGCAATCACGTTGTACGTTTGATTTCCTGTGGTAAATAATCGTTCTTAAACTAAGACATAGCATTTGCAGTCTCGAAGCTAGTAGTAAGTTTAAGAGAATTAGATCTACCTTCCAACTTTGCTCTCGTTTTTAAATTTCTCTTTTCTTTCTCTCTTCCCTGTTTTTTTTCTTCGCATATCTTCTTTCTTAAAAAAATCTGATATGGGTCCCACACTACTTCCTTTTACGTGTAAATTTCTTTGTAGATGCCTTAGTGTTAAAATAGTGCTAGGAGTGAGCAAGATAGCAATTCGAACATTTACACCCATAGTTTGCCACGAAACAATGTAAAACAAATGTTTTACAATGATTCATTTTCTAAATATCGCCGATTTTAACATCATTCAGTGGATTTTTCGCAAAATATCGCCAATAGCGCCAAATTGAACCCAAATCCAAAAAATATTTTTTTTCGCCAAATTTGTAGTGGCGCCAAACACTTGGCGACCAAAAGCTTGGCGATATATAACCAAGTGGTCGTGCCAATTCATCTGCATTGAAATTAACACTGATTTTCCCAAAAAAGGGGTAAAACACCTCCTTTCGTAATTAACTCGGGGTGGTTGAAAAGGATTTTTCGGCTGCTTATATGTTGGTAGGTACATATGCACGTGCTGACAGGTCGAAAAAACTACTGAACATTCATTCAGGGGTGAGCAAAATCAAAATTTAGACTCAAATTTGAGTGATTTTTTTTTCGCGATCACAATACTTCCTTTACTACGTAAAAGGAAGTAAAAGAGATTTTATTCTGTTTACCTTTATTTCTATCGTAACAAACGACAGTAGACGTACAATGAACCATGTATTTGGCAATTTTTCTCTGATGTTTCTCAATTTATGATTTTCTTCGCATCTTATAAGCGAATAACTTATTGCATGCTAAAATGGCGAGTCAGGAAGCCTCATGACACTAAACTTACGCTTTCTTTTAAATTTTAATACAATTTTTCTAAAATTTCTTTTTAGCATTTCTTTTTCTTTTGATTTTTAACTTCTACAAATATTGAACATTATATTTGCAAAAGAAAAGAAAGACAACTATTTAACAAATCAAATGTTTTGAAACCAAGAAATAATTGAGATTTTTTTTCTCTCTATTAACACATTACCGTATGAAAAATGGCTCTATGTTCGCAGAACTGAAATTGTCTAGAGCTCGAACAGTTTTGACATAACTTTTGCGTACTGATAGGAAGCACTTACAACATGCAGTTTGTTCATCATGTTCTCTGTTCGTTTCCTAGAAAGTTCCGATGGTAAAGGAAACAGTTTGCACTCGATGTATTAGTTTGGAAAATTGTTAGTAAGGTTAAAATTGCAATTTCAGAGCAGCGAACAAAAAAAAAAAAAAAAAGCAGAACATCGGAACAATAAAGTCATTGATTATTAAAAAAAAGCATAAAAAAGAGATTGTTTGGACATTTAATGACAGCCATGACATAAAAGTGAATATAAAGTAAAAAGTATTTCCCAACAAATCTTACTCTTAGGAATCTTATTTTGTAATGTAGGCAAACATGTTGTTAATTACCATTGCCAAATCTTTCAAAACAAAGTTCTATTTCAAAGGCTGCTTTAAGCTCTGTAGAATTTTCCGACGTTTTTCATTTGGGCAAAGAAAAGTCAGTTTCTAAATCGAGTTTCATAATTAAATTACCGTCAACCACTCGCTCCCTTCGAATAAAAAGAGAAAGAGAAGCTTTGTTACTAAATCCCCAACTCATCAAGATGCTCAGTCGCTGGGCTAGATAAGCCAGGAGAATCTTCATTAGCACCTGTTCCCGGCACAGATAAATTGTCTGGTATCATTTATTTTTATACAAATCCTTTCGCTGAGTGATGAAGCAGCAGCAGCCAAGAGCGGCTCTTCAAACTGGTCCGAAAAGGGGTTCTGTTTCGCAGATTGGAGAAGGAAACAAAACTGGTGACTTACTTGGGCCTTGCTGTTGGAGAGTGCTTGTTTTGGACGGCATCCATCTGCTGAAACTTGGCCTTGGCCGAGAGTTTCTGATTGTCTGCAATGAAGTGGAAAAGAACACACTTCAACTCAAGGGAGAGACAAAAGGGTTGTAGCACGAGTCTGGTAAGATG
>JAXGGA010001175.1:0-52500 GCA_038373865.1 Uloborus plumipes
ACTTCAATGCCCTTAACTCTACTGAATACAATCTTACACTCACACAGTGAAACGGTTATATAAGTAGTCTTTTCATCATCAGTGGCGCGCCTACGGGTAGCTGAGGGGCTCAAGCCTGGGGAGCTAAGGGGCAGAAGACAAACCCACTTGACAAAACCAGGGAAATCCTCGAATTGCCATTTTGTGCCTTTAATTTTAATTTTCTGCTAGAGAGCACCCAATCCTCAACTTTCTGTTTAATGCCGCCAGAGATAATTTTGAAATATTTTTAAGAAAAATTTCTGAACGTAGGACTAACTTTTGGACAAGTTCTGGGAGAAGGAACGGGTACCCTTTCCTTCTTCCATAACTTGGCCAAAAATAACTTAAAATTAGTTTTTGAGGCAACAATTTCAAAGCATTTCTAGTAATAAACCTCCATCTAAGGTCCTCTAAGAGAACGTCTAAAACTGCGTTTTCAGGACTATAATTTCCAAAATTTTCGGGGAAGAGCCCTCAAAGAGATGGGGGAGTTGGAGTTTTTTTTTTTCTTTTCTCAAAGTGCCACCCTCCCCCTTAAAAATATTCTCTCGTTGGAGCCGCTGCCAAAAAGTCTTCAAATATCATTTTAAAATATATATTTAGAAAGGAGAGTCTGAATTTGAGCCTGAATTTCTCGCCCATTCCTCTGACATTACCGAAAATTGTTTAGAATTGCATTTTAAAAATTCAAGGAGGAAAAAATGTCTAGAAGAGCGCTCCACCCTGACATCCTCTAAATTATTATTCTAAGCTTGGTCCCATTAGCCCTCTTCAAAATTTAAACATATATACTCCACTATTTGCCTGCCACTAGTACAACTTAGTTCTTGAGAATATAATCAAAAATGCAACATGCTTTTTCGGATATATGAAGCGGTTATATAAGTAGTCTTTTCATCATCAACGAAAGGGTCAGGGAAGGTGCATAAAATAGAAAGAAAGGTTAGTCTGTATAATGGCTTGTTTTAGCAAGCTATTGATTTATTTTTTTATCTTGTAAAAAAATAGCGAAACAAAAGGTTTTTATTTTAAAGAGTTATATTCATTTGAGCCTCAAACTAAAGGTAATTATTTTTGCAAAGGGGGCCCCGCCAGAGTTCTCCAATCGGGCCCCGCATTTTCTAAGGCCGGCCCTGTGAAGAAAGTTCAATTTTAATTTTTTACCTTATGACAGAAATGTTTTATGACAATTATTTTCCATCATTCGCAATTAGAGTAGTTTATAGATTAATGGATACGTTTTTTTCTTCTTATTTCTGAAGAAAATTACTGAGTTATGCCGATTTTAAAATGAACCTAAAGGTTGTGCTCACATACAGTGGCGTAGCTAGGGGCTGGCAGAAGTGGCTCTTGCCCCGGGCGCAGCAGCCAGAGTTGCGGCATTTTTACCGATGAAAAAAGTTAATGAAAAAAATGTTTGGTCGTATTTATCGAAAAATATTGAAGAAACAAAATACTCGTAAGAATAAAAACTAGAGGAAGAAGAAGAAATCTCATAAGAATGAACATTATACACCAATAAAAGCATTCCAAAAATTGCACTTTGTCTTCAAATTTGCCGAATAATCAAAATTTTCAGAAAAAGAAATTGTTTTGGGAAGTCTTTGTGACCTCTCGTGACTTCTCATCAAGGCTTTTATGGGGGGGGGGGGGGCACGCGATTTCTTCAGTTCGCTACGGGCGCTGGACCCCTTAAATACGCTACTGCTCACATAGAAAGAGAGTTTGTATTACAGGCCCGTTTTGGCAACAAGGAAAATCGCAGTGTAGTTCTTTACAATTAATGGAAATTGCTTTTTTTCTCTCTCTTTCTTATTGCAATACAAGCTGGTATTATTTCTTAGTACCTGGTGACCGAGCCCAGCTCGGTTTAAAAAAAAAAGAGGTTTGTAAAATCATGTTTTTTTCTTAAAGTTCGGAGTACTTATTCAGAAAAACTTGAAAAGCATTTTTATGCCCTTGGTTGCAATAATGCATTTAAAACAGCCGTAAATTATTTCAAAAAACACAACCTTATTTGGACAAGACATTACCATCACAACCTTATTTAAATGACACGCACCATTATATCACACCACAATAACATTAATTTGATCTAAATCCCCTATATAGGCGATCCGACGCATCAATATTAAGTTTCATCACTTTGGATCCAGCGAGTGTTATGTTTTTTCAGCCGATTGATGAATGGTTGTCTTTTCTAGCAAGTATTGCGTTTTGGTAATTTTTACCATGAGCAATGATTAGCGGCACATCCATTTAGCAAAGCTTGGCAATGCCCGAAACTTTACTCTGGTAACCCTACCTCGACAACAATAAAAAATTGAAAGTAAAAGCTAATGAATGGATCCAAAGTGGTCCAACTTAAGGCCCCTATAAAGACGAGCCGGCGCATCAAGATTACGTTTCACCACTTTGGATCCAGCGCGTGTTTGAGTGGTTGTCTTTTCTGGTCAGAAATCGCGTTTTGGTAATTTTTCAGTGGGGGTAATTATTAGCGGCACGTGGATTTGGCAAAGGTTAGCAATGCGCCAAAACTTTTTTCTGGTAACCCCACACTACAACAATGAAAAATTGAAAGTAAAAGTGAATAAATTGGACCCAAAGTGGTCGAACTCAAGCTTAATGCGTCGGCCTGTCTATATATATTTTTCATTTCATTTCACACTCTAGGGTCCCCCGTACCTTACCACAGCTTCGTGGTTTAACCGGGATAGGGCCCTGAAGCGCGCTCTGTTCTTAATTTTGAACCAGAACCTAGGGTCGAGCAAACCCTAGGGCCCAGCACCCCCAGAGGTATCGTTTCACTTGGAGGACTTTGTGACCACGACATTTTTAACGCCTCCCAGCCAACATTAATCAAGACGGTGGATCTTTAATCGGCTGGGATCGAACCCAGGTCCCTCCGGACGTGAGTCCGATGCCTTACCGATCGTCCCACCACGGCCCCGCCTGTCTATATATAGCGGCTCTAATTTGATCAATCTCTAAGTATTCTAACTTTGCCAAAACTCGTTTGCCAAATACCATAAAAATTTAAATTTACGCTGATGTGATCAAATATGAAATCCATTGTTGTAATGAACGTGGTTGCTAAGAAACAGTGACAACAATAGTAATCATAAAGAAAATGGCGAAAGAAAGCTTCTCAAACTGTTGATGAAGGCACAAAAAAACGGGTTTTTTTGGGGAAAACTCGCGTTTTTACAGAAAAAACGCCGATGTAGATGAACTCAAAAACCAAAACTATATCTAAATACAAAATTTTATCAAAATCGTTAGAGCCGTTTTCGAGATCAAAAATAACATCCATTTTGAAATCCAAAAATTATCTTTATAACTACATTTTATGCCACATTTTGTAAAGTTATTTGTGTAATTACTTTTAAAAATCACGAAACAAACTTGTCTGGAGCCTTGTTTTTTAATTGACCACTTTTGTATTCCAGAAAAAGTTCATCCATTTTTTCAATCTATATTTTCTTTTCGTTAATTCTGTAAAAATCCATTTAAAAAAATTTTGAAATTCGCTTGTGCTGCCATCTATGAGATATTGAAAGAACTACGCGGAAAATGACGGAATCTAACGTCTAGTGCATAACTCAAAAACTATATGCCGTAGAAGCTTCTAGCTTGGTATATGTAGGCTCTGAGGATGGTCTAGTTGTGCACCTCCCCTTGTGGTTGCATTTGAATGTTCCCAAGGGGGTGTTTTACCCCTTTTTAGGGGTAAATCAGTGTTAATTTCAATACAGACTCAAGTGATATGAATTGGCGCGACCACTTGGCGATATGTCGCCAAGCTTTTGGTCGCCAAGTGTTTGACGCTAACTTGGCGACAAATTTGGCTAAAAAATTATTTTTTGAATTTGGGTTCAACTTGGCGCTATTGGCGATATTTTGCGAAAAATTCACTAAATGATATTAAAATCAGCCATATTTAGAAAATTAAACATTGTAAAATATTTTTTGCATTGTTTCGTGGCAGATTAGGGGAGTAAATATTTGAATTGTTACCTTGCTCACTCCAAGCACTTTTTTTAACACTTAAGGCAACTACTAAGAAATTTACACGTAAAAGGAAGTAGTGTGGTGTCCATACCAGATTTTTATTTCATGCCTTCAAAAAATGGTCTAAGGTGCCTCTCTCAATCGTCTAAGGCAGCGGTTCCCAACCTTTTTCCTTTTTGGAACTTGGAACCCCTTCCAAAATCTGAACGAAGTTGGTGAACCCCTTGTGCACTCAATGAAACAAAAGTAACAAGCAACCCTCCTCCCCCACACAAAATTTAAATAAATTTAAATTTCTCAAATTAAAAACGGGAGAACTTTTTTTAGCTTGAGAAATTTTGTTCATAACAAGAACAAACGTAATAATTGCAAAACATAGAAGTACGAAGAAGCCAAAATGGTTGCGAAACAAATTAAACAGAAAAAATACTTGTAATAATTTTTTTGAGGTTTAGTTGACTTTAAAAAATAAAAAAAAACCTTTATGGTATAGTAGTGAAACAAAGAATTTCGAAGTTTGGTCAAATACTAGGGATGCACCGATTAATCGGCCACTTCGCCAATTATGAATAATCGGCGGAAAAAATCTTTTAAACATATTTTTTTGAAGTATACCTTTACCGAGAAACTACAAATATGATGACTAATTTTAATAATACTAATAATAATCGAACACATTTCTATTGTTATAACTCAACTTTTATGACTCTCAACTTTTACAAATAACAAAACAACTAGTGGACTTAAAAAAATTAAAAAATAAATAAATAATGAAAATTTTGTATTTTTACACAATTATAAAGGTGTTTCATTGAATTAATTTTTGTTTACTTTTTGAAATGACTGATTATTAATCTAAAGCAATAAAAAAAATACAAATCATTATAATTCAGATCTGTATTGAAAAAAAAAAGAAAGTAACAAAAAAAAATGTTCCAAAACGTTCGGAAACATTTCTGAAATTTTCACTGCGGTTTTTTAAATACCTGAGAAACCTTTCTGAAATACTCAGAAACCTTTCAAAATATTTCATGAACCGCAGCTGCATGAAATACTCAGAAACACTGAAAATAACAGAAAGAGGATTCCCGCATACTCAGTAACGTTTTTGAAAATAACAGAAAGAGGTTTCCGACAAACTCAGGAACGTTTCTGAAAATAACATGAACCGCAGCTGCCCAATATACTCAGAAACGTTTTTGAAAATAACAGAAAGAGGTTTCCGACATAGAAACATTTCTGAAAATAACATGAACCGCAGCTGCCCGATATATTCAGAAACGTTTACGGATTTTTTTTAGTGTATTGATGAATAAATAGCTCAAATATAGGACCTTGTCTCTTCAATTTTCAAAGTTAAGAAGAAGTTGGAGAAAAAAAATTATTAATTGGCGAAATGCAGGAAGTCTAGGGCTAGAACTCGGCAGTGCGAAAGAAGTGATCTTTATTAACTAACCTTTTTTATTTTAATGAAATATTTTTACCTGAAGATTCATGTTTCTCATGAACACACAATATTTATGTTAAGAACTAGATAGTATTAATGCTTAAGGCTAATAAAAGTTTCAAAACTAGCAAGCGAATTAACTTTGCGCGAATAACCCCTAACTTTCATTCATCTCGTCACTTGAAATGTTTTCGATTTTATGATCTGCTTGTTTTGTTTATTTTGTTAATATTTTTAAATATGGTTGTCCTTTTGGCTTAATTTGCTGTTTTTAAAGATTCTGACGGTAAACTTTACAGCATTCTTTACAGCAACGCCTCTTAAATACTAAATGCCTACTACTTTCTGATTTTTAGCACAGAGCAAAATTTCGTGCTTGGATCACAGAGCACTGCCATCTACCGAAGTTCTAACGATTGTTTTATACCCCATGCTGCCGTGCTAAGCGCAACAGTGGTATCTGCACTTGAGCTCAAACTGAGATATTACTCTTTAAAGTTTTGCGCCACCATATCGCACCCTTGCTTCAATAGTGTTACAACTAGAAAAATCCGCTTTTTTCTGGAAACGCGAAAAACTGTTCCGCCGCTGATATCGATATTCTGGGCTTGGAAGTCATGACAAAATGTGGGAGTCTTTTAAAATTGAATTTCAGACGTTATTTGGTATCCTTCCCTATTTGCTATTTCGTTATCGTGAAAATTATAAATTTTCCAAGTTGGGGGGGGGGGGGGTAGCAAGTGAATCGTCTACACCGATTCAACTGCTATCTGGAGGCCACTGAATTCCCTCAAGTTAGAACGGTTTTTTGAGATTGATAGAGCTTTTTTTTCTGAATCCAGTGATACCAATAACTCAAAATCGTCATATTTTGAGTTGTAACACTATTGAAGCAAGGGTGCAATATGTTTGATTCAGAGAAAAAATTTTTCAGCATTTTTTTATTCAGCATTTCCCGTTCTCAAATGACCATAAAGTTTTGTATTTTGGTAAAATACGTCACAAAGAGCCACCTGGTGGCGATTACCCCATTTTTTTTTTTTTTTTTTTTGAAAGTGCAGATACGGCTTTTGTGCTTTGTACGGCAGTATGGGAGCGTCACCTCAACTAAGCGGCCACCATTCTCACACTCTAAAAAATCAGCTGCTGTTTTTACAGTAAAATACTGCCAGCCGAGGTTCCAGTTTAAAAATGTAAAATGCTAAGTAAATACTATAAAATTGATAATTTTACAGTAATAATCTGTAAAATTGCTGATTTTACAGTTTATTACTGCACTGTAAGAAATGAAGGTTATTTTTACAGTATAATGCAGCTAATTTTACAGTAATAAACAGTAAAATTGCTACTCTTACAGTACTGAATTGTAAAATTTGCTAATTTTAGAGTTATAAACCGTAAAGTTAATAATTTAACATTTTGTTATCGTGCATTTTACAGTTTTAAACTGTAACCTCTGCTGCAAGTACTATGCTATTGTTTTTACAGTGTAATACAGCTAAATTTTACAGCACTAAACTGTAAAATAACTAACTGTGCAGTAAGAAACTAAAATTGCTAGTTTTACAGTTTGTTACTGTGCATTTAATAGTTTGAAATTGGAATATCGGCTGCCAGTATTACACTGTAAAAACAACAGTTCATTTTTTACAGTGTGCGCATTTTGTAGTTTTAAACTGGAACCTCGGCTGCCTGTCTCATACTGTAAAAACATCAGTTTATTTTTTACAGTGTAACTGCCAATTTTTCGTGGCACCAATATTTTGCCCCATAGAATCAATGTGAAAACTCCTACTAGCAGCGACCACTCAACCAAGTAAGCTACCAAGTAGTGGGTACATCATTTCAATTTTTCAGTAAAATGTGTCCGCTTCCTGTTTCTAGTCTTCAGCATTTCAGCTCAAGCATCGGGGAGGTCTTATTGGGTGGTGACGGATTGCGATAATTTTGGAGTAAAATTTTCATTCACGTTTTTTCATTTGCGGGTGAGTGATCTGAATCGCAGCACTTTCAACGAAGAGTGTTTTTATAAATATCAAGCCGAAGGAATAGAAAGTTCTGTAATGCAAGTTCATCATACTTTTGAAAGTCATTTTTCCCCAAGATTGGGATAAGATGCCCAAATGCAAACGTTTTGTAATAATTAATTTTTGGGGGTAAAAAATTGTTTTCCAAAGAGAAACTTTTTTTACCAATCACTAAAAGTCCATATTTTGTTAATATTTTTTTTCAATAAAACTAATGCGCTATTTTATATAAAATAAAGTTGAAAACTTCGACGTCTTCCCCTATCAATCTACGCTAGTAAGGTAAAAATTCAGAATTCTCGAGCCACAAAATAAATGACATTACTGAACATTATTAGCATTCAAGCTACTAATAATCCAACTCATATTCCAAACTATGCCTCATTGTTCGCAGTTATTGAGCTAAAATAAAAATAAATAATATAAAAAAGAGCTTTTATTTACCTTTTTATTGTGCCGGGGTGTTATCTCTGGAAGCTATTAGGCTCTCGATTTATAAACTTTTATACTGAACTTTTATTATCGATATACGGAAATTTCACATTTTACTTAAAAGTTGATACGCTAGCTGGAGGATGCAATTCTCTTTTTCAATGTAATTATTTCATAGTAAAAGAAAACTGTATAAACTTATTTATTGTTTTTACTTCTTTACTTTCTTAATTACCTTTACCATATGCTTGTAAGGATTAGTTTCAAACGTTGACATAAAATCTAATTTTTATAAATAATAATTGATTTTTTTTTTCTCTTAGTACGTATTACGATGCGATATCTTGATGCGTTTTTTTCCTACTTTCTCGTTAAAATGAGAAAAAAGACGACAAAAGCATTAAAAGTAGCTTAATGCATTGTGAAAATATCGACAAGTCCTGAAAAAAGTCAAAAAAGAAATTATGAAGCAAAAAAAATATCGAAAAATTAAAAATTGGAAAGTAGGGTTTTGAGATGGGGAAAATGTGTATTTGTCTGTCGGTGTGTCTGCCTGTGCCCCCCCCCCCTTAATAACTTTTGAATGAACAGTCCTATTTGAGCAAACTTTTTTTTTGTCAGAAAGATCTCGGCGAGTACACCTCATTCCCGTATTTAACTTTTTAATTTGAACCATTTTTCGATCAACTTTGAAGCTTTCAAGCAATGTATCCTGTGCCACTAACTTTTTAGTGAACACTTCGATTTGAACAAACGTTTTTTTTGTTCAAAAGGTGTCATTAAGGATACTACATTGCCTTGTTTAAATTTCCCATTTGAACAATTTTTCGTTCAGCATTGAACTAGTCAAACAACCCCTCCTCCGCTAATAACTTTTGAGTGAACACCGAACAGTCCGATTTGAACAAACTCCATTTTGTTCGAAAAATCTTATCAAGGATACTCATTCCTATGTTTAAGTTTCCGATATGAACAATTTTTCGTTCCTCATTGAACCGTTCAAACAATATGTCCCCCCATAATACCCTTTGCGTATACAATCCGATTTGAACAAACTATTTTTTGTTCGAAGGATTCCGGCAAGGATACGTCATTCCCGTATTCAAATATTTTATTTGAAAAAAAATTTCGTTCAACATTGAACCGTTCAAACAACCTGTCCCCAAAAAACTTTTGAGTGAACAGTCCGAATTGAATTTTTTTTTTTTTTGCTCGAAAGATCTTATCGAAAACAAAATATTCCCACATTTCACAATTGGATTTGAACAATTTTTGCTTAATTTTTATCAGTTCAAAAAACTTAACATTAACGCCCATGGGGAAATTTAAGACCAATGTAGATCTCGTACAAAAAGACTTCGAGCAAACTTTGTTGGAAATTGCTCTTCAAGAAGAATGTATGGAATTTTCTTTCTTTTTTTTAAATTTATTTATTTATTTATTGAATAAGCTGTTTAAAGGACTTCGCTTCCGACTCCGACCCGGAATCCTAGAATCCGACTCCGATTCTGGTGCCAAGCTGCCAAGGCAGAAATGCAGGCTCGTAAAAAATAACCGACTTCTACTGGTAGAATTTTAGAGACTTTGACTCCGACTATCAACTCTGACGACTCCAACTCTTTGATTCCGACTCTATTCTGATTTCGCAGCTATGGCAGAAAAAAAAAATCTGAAGCTGAGCACATGGCACTGGGTGATTTGATGATTTGACGGAAAATGAATCACGTGACGTAAAATAACTTAACAATGATTTTTTTTAAAGAAAATTCAACTGTAGAAGTTTTTTTTTCCAATTTAGTTTGAAGAAAAGTATTGTTTTAACGTTAAGGAAGTTTTATGCGAAAAATCTGAGTTTTCCCTGACTTTTGGCGAACAGTCAAGATTCAAGATGCTTAAAATCAGGAAAGTAGGATTAAAAAGAAATTATTTCGTAAGAAATGAATATTTAATCATTTTTTTAAAGCATTTCTGAGTTAAAAAATTAAAAAATTTTTACGCCGAAAAAATGCATTACCTGAGCTGACGTCACTTAAATGGAGTCTGATTTATGTTAGCCTAGGTGTAATTAGATTTTCTTCGTGCTTTGATTGGCAATGCCATACTAGTTACCATAGTTTCCATGGAAACGTCAGCCATTTGGTCCAGGTTTGGGCGCGCTTTTACGCACGTTGAAAAACATTCGAAAGAGTTTAGCGGCAAAAAGTTTTGATTTGTGTTTGTTTTTTTTCCAGAGGTATCCAAAGGTATGATTTCATTTTTCATAGAATACTTCATGACAGTTCATGAGTTAGTGTCGCACATGCAAGCCAAACAAAAGAAAAGGGTGAATTTTAGCATAGATGGAAATTCATGTCAAGGAGTGTTTTGAACCGGTTCTTCTTCGATATGATAGTATTTAAACCTTTCATTTTATCAAATATTTTTTTTTTTTTTTCTAAGCATTCGGTCAAAATCACGTAAAAGGAATTTGTTGTATTTCCCTTTTGTCTGATACTTAGTGCTTTTTTGGTATGGCTGGCGTCTGTTTTTATTTATTTAAGTATTATTATTGTTAATATTATTAATTTTCAGAGGGGGTAATACCTTTCCAAGTGTGTTGTTTGTGGTTTGGTTATGCAGGACAATACACTTGGTTTCTGTGCTGTGATTTGATTTATCTTGATTTCCGATTACATTTTAATACTATGTATAATTTACTTTCAGTTTAAAGGCTTATTTATGGCGGTTTTTTAATTAGGGGAGACTGACATTACAGGAGGGAAATGATAAATAAGTTCCTATATTTTTAATTAATCGAGTTATTAAGCAACAAGCGCCACCCCAGGTGTGCGACATGCCACGGAGGTGAGAATTCACTTGTTGTAAACCAAAAAAATTTTAAAATAGAAATTTCTATTAAAAAAAATATTGACAGATTCAATTGGATATTTTTTTATTCAAATTAAGAAATATTATTTTACCACCTTGTGTTTCTTGACATGATATCTCGATGATTTAACATGTAATTCTGGGACTGCCCAACCGCTTCTTATTGTAAAATACATGTGGTAACTATGTTACTAGCTGAAGAATAACCCATATTATTTCTTTTATTTTCAGCTCTTTTTGTTTTGCCTGTGAGAAAAACCTGAAAAGATAAAAAAGGAAAATATTAAAAGGAAGAAAATGAATGCTGTAAGCCTTTTCAATTTGATTTTCAATTTTACATAACATGTCTAAAAACTAAATCAATGTTAAATAAATTACTACTAATTAAATAAAAAGCAATAACTTTGTGCATAAATAGATAAAATGAGAAATAACGTTTAAAAGCACAAATATGATTAAAAGTTTGAAAGGAGGAGGGGCGGACATGTTTTGGAAGCAACAGCCTCCTTTAGTGCCCAGCACGCAAATGGAATGAAACAAGGTATTGGGAGAGTTTAAATACGAAACAGGAAAGAAGATGGACCAATCAGATCTGAACATGTCCTGCAGGTAGTATTTGACGTATCCAAATATGTAAATTTGAGCCAATCGATTAAAATTTGAGAGATATGCTGAACAACAAAAGTTTCATTACAGAGGTGATTTAATTTTTTCTGAACATAAAAGGCTTCTAGAAAATTTAATTCACCTGCAATAGTAAGTCTGCAAATGAGTTTGGCTTCCGAAAACATACTTTGTTTTTAAGCCTTTTGCTTTGCACTGAAGGAGGCTGTTGCCTCCAAAACATGTTTGCCCCCCCCCCCCTCACCTTTTTTTTTTCAAATTTTAATCTTTTAGTCTTGTTTGTTCTTTTAAATATTGTTTCTCATTTTATCTTAATTAATAATTAATTTTACATAGCAAAAAATGGCTGTTTTGATGTTAAGATCAAAGAATCTAGTTTGAAACGTTTCCTGTTACTCTAGGAATCTGTTGATAGCAATGAATGTTCCCCAATGGCAACAGGATCAACGTCCAAGCATCAATCGGAAAATTCCGAAGAAGAAGAACCTTTGAGGTATTATTTTTATTGCTGTTCTTACACAAGATCACAACCATAGCCTCATGAAAAAGGAAAGCAATATCTGAAGATCCTTTCCTGTCTGAACTCAAGCTTAACGTTATTTTTTTTTTAAACTTAAATTTTGCTAGTGGTTGTAAAATGTCTTTTTCGTCTGTGAAGAAATATCTGCAGCTTTTTTTTTTTTTTGTACATTTAAAAACAAAAGGTGTAAAACTAAATTTTTACCATTTTGTATATTGGTTAATTGTAACAAAATATAGATTTTTAAGTGGTATAACTGCAATTGAAGTTGAAATTTAATTGCATGGATAGACTGAGTGATTGATTAATTTCAGGCACGTGCTGTCAACAAATACCCAATGTAAGCAGATAAGATTTGTAGAAAAATAATACACATATTAAATATCACATGAAATGTAAACAGTAATAAAATATGAATGATCTTTAAGCACTGTATACCTAATGTATACATTATATACATATATGCAAAGATATTAGTCTGATTCTAAAGGAAGTCAATTCTTTCTTTCATTGTGGTAAAAATACCTGTGACTTTCATAATAATTGAAAGTGAGACTCTCTTTATTTTGTTCAGTTTTGTTTTCTACAGATATTAAAACAAGAGATGAAGTCTTTTATTTGTCATGCTATTTCTTGTGTAGCTCTTAATTATTTTTATTCCAGAAAAAGTTCTGTCTACAGAAACAGTTGTGGTCGGTGTAGTCAAAATTGACTGCAATAAATTCAGTTTCTGGAAACGTTTGATTTAGTTCATTTTTCAAAGAAAGTAAAATCAAACATATTTTATATACATTTATTACAAAAAATGCGCCCATAAATGCCTGCTAAATCTGCTTTCAGTCTTAAAATTTCATAATTTATTCCCGCAATTCTTTTCTAAACTGTTGAATGCATCCTTATCAACTCTAAAAGCTAATTTTTTAAGAGTACTTACATCTACTAATGATATGAATGTTTTTATAATTTGTCTCTTTTCTTAAGGTTTTTTTTTTTTCTTTTTGGGAAAAGTTTGAAAGTCATAACTTTAATTTTATAATAATTGTGTGGGAGACTTCTGGAGCCCCTTGTCTTCCCGTACTGTAATAAAAAATATAGCCTATAGCTACTTATATGGAACTTAAATTTTGAAGAGTCTCCAGGGGAGCACCCTCATGTAATCCGCTGAAAAACACCCTTTTCCCATTATTAAAAAAATTGTTGAAATTTTGCTTTGAAAAACTTCAAAAAATCGCGGATGTCCAACAAACTTCCTCTTTTCCCTAATATCACAAAAGATAGTCGAAAACTTTGTTTTAAGGGTTCCAATTTTGAAAAAAAAATCCTGGGAAGAGCCCACTGATATTATCATGGAAGACCAAATTGCGTTTTTGGCATTTCAATTTCAGAATATTACCAAAAGAGGGTCCCAAACCTCTCCTCCCAGTAACATAATCAAAATCTTCTAAATATTGCGTTTTAAAAGCTTAATTTCAAGCATTTTTTAAACCCTCTCCCAACTTCAGCCGCATGCAATATTGAATTTAGTCTTAAATTTCCTTTTAAAACGCCAAAGCTCCCATTGCAAAAACATCTACTTTTTTTTTCCCTCTGAAGAAATTGGAGTTATTCATAAAAAACATAACCCATGGGAATTTCAACAAATTGAAGTACGTTATTAAAAAAATGCAGTATAATCTTTGAATTTCATATATTTTTCCGCATTTTCCAAAAATTGGAACTTTGCATTTTTTACAAAAATGTAAAAAACCAAAAAAAAATTAAATCGTTGGATTTTTAAAATTTTTCAACTACTCTGCATATCTAAAGCAGATATTCCAACAAAACACATATCAAAAACCCGAAATGAAACAATTCATTTAAAGACTTGCTAGAAGCGCTCAAAGTCCTTGTTCCCATAATGGGAGATTTGGTGGGGACTGGTTAGCCAGGGTTCTGCTGGTTAGCATTCTTCGTCTTTTGTGTACTCGTGCTTACAATAAAGAAAGGAATGCTGCTAGGTAGGGATGCACCGATTAATCGACCACTTTGCTGATTATTAATGATCGGCAAAATCAAGCCCATTAATGGGTCGAAAAATATTTTAAAATTATTATTCTTTAAAGTATACCTTCACTAAGAAACTGATAATAATTTTGTTAACAGTAATAATAATCCTCACAGTTGATATCAGTATTTTAATAAATTAATTTTCATACTTTGAATATATATACACATATACAATGTTGCAACATTTTTCATGTGGAAATAGTTTTCTCCTTAGCACAGTGCTTTTCGATAACCTCTCATTTTCGCAAAGAACAAAAGTCTTGAAACTTATTGCTACTACAGGACCCAATCCAGGATTTTTATCTTACTACCTATTTTTGTGAATATATTTAATCGTCATCCTATTTTTGTGAATATACTTCTTGTTCGCTATTTTTTCACAGCACATTTTAAGTTATTGAATTTTTGACAAAAAACTCATGTCATTGTTACATTTATAATCATATTATTAAATAATACAAAAAGAACTTACATTGTCAAAAAAAATTATGAATTACTAACACCATAAAAAAAGACAAATACTCAAAAAAAAAAAAAAAAGTAATAACATGCCTGAGTAATTGTGAAGACTATTTTTCTTCCTTTCATAACAGTAAACAACCTTAAATTCCACTTATCAATAAAAATAAAATAAGTGTTCCAGTTTATTCTTGAATTTTCCTTTTATTTACATACCGTATTTTCAGGTAGATACCTGTTTAAAAGCTGAATTTTAACTCCTGCAGCTTATACGATGTGAAAGTTTTTTTTTTTTTTTTTTTCCAAAGTCCAGTTTGTGTTTAGTTATTGCTTAAAAACAAAACAAATTAGAGTCTGACATCCAAAACCAAACCATAACTGCAACGAAAACCAAACCATAACTGCAACGCCCTTGAAAAGATCTATTTTGAAAAGGGTGATAGCATTTCTGCTTATTCAGATGTTATTTTATTCTCCAAATCATCCGATAAGGAAGTGGAATAAATTAAGAAAAAAAAAATAAATTAAGAAAAAAAAAACATCAACCATAACTAACGTGTGTCTAATAAACGAATCCAAACGAAAAACAAATAATAATTTAAAAAATGCCTGGTTAATTTAAAAAATGCCTGGTTGTTGCTTGTTGCCCGCCGTAGGGTTTAGAACAGGGTTACTATAAGTTGCAGTTATCGCCAAAATGTTGCAACGTTTTTTTTATCTATGATATAAAAACACTGTTTTCAAATCAATGTTACTAATTCTTTGTCATTGTTTTTGAACGATGTCAATACCAATAGTTTTTGTGAAGTTACCGTTTTTGTTATTTTATTTTTGTGAAGGTACCGTTTTTAGTATTTTATTTTTGTGAAGGTACCGATAAACGGTAGCAAAATCGGCCTGCATTGGGCCCTGTACTAATTATTAAAAATTTTAAATAAAAGTATTCCTAAATTGGCGTGCTCATCGCAGACCCTGCCCAATTTGTTTGAATTTTTATGTCCAATTAAAATCATTAACAATGAGTTAATGTAACATTATTGACAATAATATGAAAATTGGTTCTAAGAAATTAGATAAAATATTGAAATTATTTTGAAAATTAGGAAAATGGAAAAAAAATCTTCTCTCAGAAATAAATTACTTACATTTTTAAACTTGTAATTGTATAAGAGAGAAAAAACAGTGATGGTGAAATTGTCAGCATTAAAAACAATCATCCTAATCATTAATTGGCCAATTATCAACAGCCAATTAATCGGTAATCAGCCAATTTGCTTATCGGTGCATCCCTACTGCTAGGCACAAGGGGTAACCTACGTCACAAGACACGTGTACTCCTTTCTGGGTTTTTCGAAAAAATATTTGTTGAACTATGCTTTGTGAATGTTTGCACTATTCTCAAGATAGTTAGACTGAGAACAGTATCATATTTTTGCTTCCCATGCGAATTACTCTTTTTGGCGGAATCAGCTTTCATATTTTGAGATCTTTATCTACAAGAAAAAAAAAAGCCTTTCGAACTGAAATCTTAAGTGTCGTAAAATGGAAGGATAATAAAATAGTGTGCTTAGAATCGAATTTTGAAACGGAAGCTCCGTTGGGACTAGTCAAAAGATGGGGTTCAAAAGAACAAAAAAAGAAAAAAAATTGATTTGCCTCAACCCCACTTAATTGCATCATACTATAAATATGTGGGAGGTGTTGATCTATTAGATCAATTTCTTAGTACATACGCCTCGTTTCAAAGGGAAAAAAAATATTGGTGGCCTTTTTTCACTAATACACTAAATATGGTTGAAGTAGAACAGCCTTTAGAATTCATAAAGAGTTCAAGGGCGAAATGAAACAATTAATATTTTTAATACAATTATTAAAGTTCTAATGAAAAGTTCAAAATAGGGCTATATAAATCCTCAGGACCTTGCGACCGGTTAACGCAAGTGTAAGTTTTGATGGCGTAAACCATTTCATTATAACCTCTGTAAAACAATCTCGGTGTAAATTTCGTAAAAAGAACCCTCAAACCAAAAGTAAAAAATGTCATGTAATGCTGCATCAAAATTGTACTTCACAGTTTCGTTAAAAAATCTAAAGATTGGCTAAGCTTTTTTTTCAATGTTATAGTTTTTTCTTTTTTGCTTTTATCCATAGTTTATTTACTTTTAGTATTAATCTTTTCATGCGCAATGTAAATAAAATAAATGTCCTATTTTTGAAAAGATTATACACATATATATGCATGGATTTTTGTTATGGACATAAAAGTATAAGAATATATAATATTTAGGATGCGGTTCTTTTAAAATGCGGTAGGAAAAAGAAGTAGAAACAGAACTGAACACGGTAGAAACGCAGCTAAGACAGCGGATGATTCCCCCCCCCCCCCAAAGCGCCAAAGCTTCCATTATGGGAACAGCCTATAATTACTAACCGGTTAAAGTTTTTTTTTTTTTGAAATTTTCAACTGCGCTGTACTGGAGATATATACCTTTCATGAAAAAAGTGAATTTATTTTAGATTTTTTAATAGCGGCGCTTAATGGGTTAAGGGCTTTAAATTCGAAAAAGAAACACTGAGGTCAGCCCCCAAAACTACTGCCTTTTATATAATTGAAATTCAACAAAAATTACATTTTTGTATCTTCAATATCGAAAATCTTCAATATCAAAAACAATCTCTAAAATCAACTATTTCGAAAAATATTTTGTCTGAGATCATCTAAACCCCTCTCTAACATATTCCCCTCTCTACAATTCAATTTCGAAAAAGGATAGAGGAATCGCCGCCAAGCTATTTCTCAATCTAATATTGCCAAAGATCCTATAAAATGCGTTCTTTAGTCTACAAATTCAAAATATCATCTAAAGCTGTTTTAGAACTACAATTTCAAAAAATTTCCAGGGAAAAGCCCCCAAGCTCTACTTTATCTCCATAACATAATCAACTAGAGCAATTATTGTCCATATAAATATAAAATTTCTAAGAGGCATGCCCTAGAACATTCTCTCCCTTCAACACACCCAAAAAGTATCTAAAATGCATTTTTCACACTAAAATTTCGCGGGAGAAACCTGCTTATTTAAGTAAATACCTGTGATTACATAGCAATGATTCTCTCATAGATCGGAAAATGAAATCCACTTTCTTCCCTTCATTTAACATAGGTTTGATAAAGTTAAAGGGCCCTAATTAAGGCTGTATCCAAAAAAAAATTCGGGGAGGCCCCAGTTTGCACATTGCCCAAGCACACATATATTTTTGTGTGCTATGAGTCTTTTTTCTTGCTGATCCCCCCCCCCCTCCTAAGGTGTTTAACCAATTGGTGTGTGTTTCTTTACTTTTTTTTCTTGTTAATTTTTTGGACTGTCCTTTATTGGGGTAGGGTATCAAGAGAGAAATGCAAAGAACCCTTTTAAGTGGAGTAGAACAGTGGCGTATCCAGGGGGGGTGCCAAGGGACCAATGCACCCCCCAAGATTTTGTAAGACTATAAAAAATGGTGGCACTGAATTTTGAAAAAACATGTAACCTTCATGTAAATATGCTTCAGGTTTTTTCAATGAAAAATACTTTATGGACACTGAAATAATGTCATATTATTTTCTGTTTTCGACAATAAGAAGCAAAACTAATTGTTATTCCGTAATTGTGGAAATGTAAGAGGAAAATGAGCGATGTACCCGCGCCTTATTGTTCTTGCATGATATTCATTTTTGTGAAAAAAAAAATCTGAGCAGAAAAATAGAAAAATTAAATCGAAATACTGAGTTTTTTAAAGTTTCACCATATTTCTTGATTTTTTTTCCTTTCTCTTCACAGTGTCGATGTTCGATGTGCACCCCCCAAAATCAATTCCTAGATACGCCACTGGAGTAGAATATTCATAATTTTAGGGGGGCCGGGGGAAATTTTTGAAAAAAAAGTTTTGAAATTCTGCATTTTGAGGCCTTATATAGGACAATTGGACCTATATATAGGGCAATTTAGGGCAACATTTTTCAAAAATATATTGTAAAAAAAGGCAAACAAAAACCTTATTAATGTTCTATACATTCTTTTGCAAATTAAGATCAATCTTTTTTTTTTTTTTTTTTTGACAAACGATTAACATGAATTGATAAAAAAGAATGAGGGAGGAGAAAAGATAAATAAATCATCACTTGCTTACATCAGTTTTCAGTATGGTTACATAGTTTTTGATCTGTTCCCCAACTTATCGACAGACACAGCACTTAATAATATAACATAACCAATTGTATAAAACGCATAAAATTCTTTAAAAGGAATAGATAGTTTAAAAGGAAAAAATAATTAACGAGAGAGTAATATTCTGGCCATTCAGTGTATTCATAGTTTATATATTTGATAAGAAATAGAATTGAAGCTCTAAGGAGTGAATTGAAGCTTTAGAGCAAATCTTTAGGGCTCAAACTTTGTGCCAAATTTCAAGTGTGTAGGTGCTATGGTGCCGCCTGTATGCAGGGCTGCCACAAACATTCTTTCACAATATCTTTGAGCTTATTTTATTCAATGTAGAGATACAAACGATAAAGTGAGAAACTAATTAAAGTTAGTTGAAAATTTAAATAGATGTTAAAAAGTATTTTCTTCATGAAATTTTCCAGACAAGTAAATTTATATTTTAAAGTCAAAATGTAAAAAAATTCTTAAAACAAACTGAAAAAAATTAATTAATTCAAAGCAGTCAGAGTTGTGCGGTTGAAGGAGATTTGCACCAAACTGTTTGTAAGTTTTCCATTTTAAAACACAACTATATTTTTGAAGGCAGTAGTTACGAACGAGGGTCTGAATATTGAAGTAAAAGAAAAGAGTTTGAAAAATGGCGATAATTTTGTTTCAGAACACAAATTTTGAGGAGAAAATAATGCTTTCAAAGCGTATTTTTAAAAAATAAACTAATTTTCATTAATGAAAAATTTGGCAGGAAAAATGGTGCACTTAAAATTATCTTTGTAGAGGGTTGTCCAAGTTAAACTTCCCCAACTCAGAGGCCTGTGCAAGACGTTGTATGGGTCATAATGTAATGAAATTTTGGAAACACACACACTTCAGACCATACGCTCGAGATTTATTAAAGAAAAAAAAATAGTACAATAAGTTACCGACAGGTGGTGTTGCCGATTAACAAGACATTCTACAGATGTTTTATATGTGTGTCGTGGTTCTCCACAGCCCTTTCCATTCGTAAAGCAGTGTGTTCTACAGCTGAACGCAGTAAGTCCACACTAATTCCACGAACATGACCATTAATTGCTTCTTTAAGATGTGCCAAGGTTGTGGGGTGTTCTCGATAAACCTGATACTTTAAGGATTCTCATAACCAAAGGGTGAGATCAGGTGAGCGAAGAGGCCAAGCTGCTCAGGAACAACGGCTGATCATACGTGCATCCGTGAAAGTTGCCCGTAACATCTGTTGAACGCCACAAAGAATATGGGGAGGTGCACCATCCTGCATAAATATCAAGTCCTGGAGGCGGCCACATTGTTGAAGTTCAGAAATTACAAACGTTGTCAACATGTCTTGATACCGTCTTCCTGTAACAGAGCAAGTTTCGTACCTTCTTGAAGTCATCTCTTCAAGAAAATAACACCCCACAACCTTGGCACATCTTAAAGACGCAATCAATGGTCATGTTCATGGAATTAGTGTAAACTTACTGCATTAAGCTGTAGAACACACTGCTTTACGAATGGAAAGAGTTGTGGAGAACCACGACACACATATAGAACATCTGTAAAATGTCTTGTTAATCTGCAGCGCCACCTATCGGCAACTTTTTGTACTTTTTTTTCTTTAATAAATCATGAGCGCATGGTCTGAAGTATCGGTTTTCAAAATTTCATCATGACCCATACAACGTCTTTCACGGGTCTCTAAGTTGGGGAAGTTTAATTTGGACAACCCTGTACTTTAAAACTCAACAAACTTATTACAAGAAGAAGGAATTGAAAAAAACGTTGGTAAATCACATATCATTACAAATGGCTTCTACTTTAACGCTGCTGACATGACGAATTTCCCGCAATATCACAGCTGAACAGCGCTAATTTAAAGTTCGAAAATTAAAACGCCTTAATATGTTCATGTGAATGAGTTTCTTTTCCATTACGCAAAACAGATGAATTTTTTATTTTTTTTTGCATTTTAATTACCGCTGCCAACATCATTCTTCCTTTGGTAGAAACAGAAAAGTAAAGATGGAAAGCATCTTACTTGTAATTCAATGCAACTGAAATGAAATCTTTCAATTGAATTTATATATTACATAGAAGGGCGTTTATCGGCGCTAAAAAGGGCTTTGTCTAGAAATTATCATTCCAGAAGTTTGGCTCCCGTCATGTTACGAAAAAAACTTTTGACCAGCAAAAATTCCTTTTTTTAGTCATCAAAGTTCATTTTATCTGAAACACCAGAGGTAATATTCATAGATGAAAGTAAAGCAGTTGTTTCCTTTAGTATTTGTTTCTGCTAGGATCAGGGTGTCAATGATTTAAATCACGAATTAAATTATTTTTTTTTTTAAATCATTGATTTAAATCACTTTTTATTTTAATCCTGATAAACTTTTCTTGGACAATCCCAATTTCATTATTTTTGCCATTTTCTTTTAGAGCTTTGATTTCTATCTAATGAATCGAAAAGTAATCCAACTCATCCCCCCCTCCCCCCCCCACACACAGATTTTTGGGATAACATTAGAATCCATATTTTCCCAAGTTGTTAGGCAATGGAAAATCAATCATACAATAGTTTCTTACATAACATTCGAAAACATGTGGGAGAAAAAGAAAATTCAAAACTAAAAATGGTTTGATAATGAAAAGTTGGTTCTTGATTAGTAACACTGAACTTAAAACGAGCCATAAGTTAGCTTCACGAGCTTTTTGTCGGGCAGTACTGTAAAAAATAAAAAGAAAAATGACTAAGAAAATCTTGAAAAGGTGTAAATTAGAAAAAAGAGAAAAAAAATCTAGACTTGCGCGTTTGTTGAAAGAACAAAAATATTAATGGGTTTGAAACAAGAAGATAATTTCTAGGTCTAGTGAAATAGAGTTTTAAAAAAATGCTGTAGAAAGCTGTACTTAAAACGTTATGGAAATAACGGTTGCCCAGAATTAATATCTGTGGAAGCTGGTCAATTGCAAAAACTCAGGATTGCCAATGTTTAAAAGTGAAAAATATGAAGAAAAAAAAAAAAGACTGCAAAATATAATGCCTTCTGGCTTATGGAAGTGTTGCATAAATTGGTTAAAATGTTATTATTTCTCTTTTGTTTAGTTTTTTATTTTGTGGAAGTACTTGAAGGTTGTAATTCACACTGTAAGAAATAAAATGTATTTTAAGTTTGGCTTGTTGTATATTAGGTGATAAACTACTGTCAAGTACCAACTTCTAGTAGAACAATATCCGAAATGACCCCTAAAATTTTGAAAAATGTTCCTACAATTTTAATTTGTTTAAAAAGTCAACTGCGAGCCCTGTACATTAGGGTATGTCATAAAAATAAAAGGTTTTTTTTCGACTTGGTACACGCACTTTCCTATGTATTCACTCATTTTGAGTTCTAACTGGTACAAAAAAAAGTTTTGGGAAAAAAATTTTAGCTACCGAGAAAACGCTATTTACATAAAACTCTGGTGTTTTTTTCAACAAGTTCACTACTTTCAAGTTGAATACGCAATATAACTGCGGGAGTTTTTTAAAAGATTGTTCTGCTAACTTAAATGCATGTTTTTAACTCTAATGAACGTAATTTCCTTATAAAAAATACAGTTAAATATAAATTTCGTCTCTTTTTGTTTTTAAAAAGAGCAGAAACTATCGGTAATCGTTCCTACTGAAACGGGTTACGCATCTGGTCAATTGACACTGCTATCTTCGTTAGGCAGTCAGCTGTACAGGGGAAAATTCCACCTGCAACTGGAAAAGTGACCCCCCCATTTTACTTATTTACCCCACCACCACCACCACCAAGATAACTTTTGACCAGCAGACGTCATTTTGACTAAAATGTCTCATTCTGCCGAAGATTTTTCTATGAGTTGCGCTTTCCGACAAAAAGCAGATTGAGATTCTCTTTTTTGTTTTATTAAAGGATGGACTGATTTTCCCTAAAGACCTGGAAAGCAAAAGGCACTAACAATTTTATACATCGAAGAAGTCGGACTTACAGTTCGACTCTCCCGAAAGTTAGTGCCGTCGGGTGATATTATGACGCGAGGAAATACCCTGGAATTTTTGTAGTATAGCTGTACGAAGTAAACAAAAGTACCTTGATATTAGTAGAACGGCCGAACATTGCGTGTATGGGAAAATATTCGGTCCCTGAAGGTTTTATTCGTATAAGCGGGGTATTCGTTTGTCCATTACCCAATTAAGCAGGGACGACAGTATTTTTGAAAATTGATGCATCAGAAAATGTTAAAGATATCAAAATAGAATTAAAAAGTCTCATAAAATATCCTTTGGAACAAATAGAAAAAAGTTCATGATAATCTGAAACAATAGGCTTCATAACTTAGATAAGTGGGAAGGATGCAAACCTTTGGTGCCTCCCTCCCCTCTCCCCATTATTAAAAATTATAGTTGAAACTTTTTAATACTTTTGACCAATCTTGTTTGTTCCTGTGTAATGTATAAGAGGAATTTTTAGAAATGTCCCCTTTTTAATTCTTTTGACAGATTTACACCCTTCTTTTTCTGCTCTTTTTTTTTTTTTTTGGTGACATGCTTAACAGGTTGCAAATTGATGACTTACAGACCACATTTTACACACTCCTAATTTATAACATCAAAAGCTGTTAGCAAAATGAACAAGAATGCATGGTGCTTACAACATTTTAGATTAAGTGCTATAAATCTAAGTAGTATTAAAAGATGCTGGTTTACTGTATGACTAAATAATTAAAATTACCTGCAAAATTTGGGGATAGTTAATGAAATTCTCAGAGCTTGTCGCAGATAGCTACAAAACTTTCTGCTATTGGATTTGAAACGGTGAAGTTATCCAAGCTATTTCACTTTGCCGCACATTTCTCTACTTAAAATGTATAATATTTTTTTTATTAGGACTTAAGCCTATTGTATATCTTTTTTTTTTCCAGAAAAGTTCCAAAACTTGAGACTACATCACATCCAAAACTACAAACTGCGGTTTTCTCTAACATCCCAACTGCAGATCATGATATTTTGTAGAATGACCCAGACACATATGATGAAGAAGACTCATATGACGAATATAGCGAAGTCAGGGCTCACTGGATAAAAGATGAAGAAATTATGAAGAAAGCTATTTTGCAGATTGACCCAAAGGTAATTGATGCAAAAGATTCAAATGGGAGTACTGCTTTACACCGTGCTGCTGATGGTGGACATGGAGAACTTGTCAAGATGCTTCTTGATAAAGGTGCCAATCCTGATCTTCAAGACGAAAATGGTCAGACACCCCTTCACTATGTACTATGCTCTAATTGGGGAACAGGTTCATATGGAGATGAAATATTCCAGGAGGATTTGAGTGACAGATATATAAGAGTGATGAAGGAATTACTTGCTGCAGGTGCTGATGCACATCTTCCAGATAAGAA
Source organism: Uloborus plumipes (assembly GCA_038373865.1). Lineage (NCBI taxonomy): Eukaryota > Metazoa > Arthropoda > Arachnida > Araneae > Uloboridae > Uloborus > Uloborus plumipes. The sequence continues at coordinate 24,064 of JAXGGA010001175.1, forward strand.
AGATCGGACACCCCTTCATGCCGCCTTACGTGTAGATAATAACATTGGAGCAGAAATTATTATCGATGCAAGGGGTGGAAATAATGTTCAAGATAAAGAAGGGAGAACTCCCTTGCATCTTGCTATGAGGCAGCATTGGCTTGAAATAGCAAAGAAGCTGCTCGCTGCAGGGGTCAGCACCCGTATACGGGATAATCAGGGCAAGACAGCCCTCCATATTGGCCTTGATTGGAGGAGCAACTCAATAGCAAATAACTTTGTGGAAACAGATAGTGAAAATGACCTTCCCGATGAGCTTGGGCAGACTCCCTTGCACTTTGCTGCAAGACATGGACAAGTCCTAGCTACAAGGATGCTGTTGTACTGTGGTGCCCACCCACACTTAAAGGCTAAAGATGACGAAGATTACTTATGGTCTCATTTCGAACAGGTCCCACTGGGACTTGCTTTTAAATACAGAAGGAGAGCTGTTTCCAAAATGATACTCGCAGCATGTGTCTTGCAAGGCATTGTGATTGATTGGAAGAAGGATTTCAATTGGAGAATAGATCTTTCTTTTATGCCTTATGAAGAGACATATACCGTTAAATACTATCGAGATTTGTGTGTAGCCTTAGACCTTGAAGTTCAGAAAATGAAAAATGCGAAGCTACGTGGAACTACCATCTCTTACTACGACTTTGCCAGGAAGCACGAAAGAAAGTTGGCTCCCTACCTCAAGAACAAAGACATCTGTGCGGTTTTACAATCAATTAACCTTGATGATCACTTTCCAAATTATGGAGGACTAATCACTTTTAAAATAAAGAGGGCTAGAAAAAGGAATACCCTGATTGCAAGCTGTCTGAAATGCTTCTCTATCTTGTCGAAAAAGTTCCCATCTCTGCTGAAAGTAAATACTGACTCCATATTAGATTTTTTGAATGAAAGAGATATGCTTAATTTTGTTGCAGCTTTTAATATCAGTAATGTTTACTCTAGACGAAAAAAGGGCCCTATTTATTACATGTAAGGGCATTTTTTTGTTACTACTACAATATGCTTCCTCCCCCTTACCTAAACCAATGCCGCACTCACTAGAAAATTGATGAGAGAACCCCCCAAGAAAGAGAGCTTTCCAAAGAAGAGAAGTAACCTGTTACCCTCTCAGCTTGCTCTGTGGCTCCCCCCCCCCGCGCCATGGACACCCCTGACTTCAGTATTAAATATCATGATTCCATTATAAACTGATTTCTCTGCGGAATTCAATGGTATTTTTATTTCCACCAGAAATATTCAGACTGAATAATAGCTGCAGATTCTTTGGTTACCTACAAAAAAGGTTCTGAAACATTTAACTCAGATGACTAAGCAGAAGTAACTGCTTTCTACACATTTCAGAAGGAAAATGCTATATTTGTCCACTGGTAGGGGTGATTATTTACTGGGTTTGGGCAGATATTTTCGTTTTAGCCCCCTATAAAACCTGATCCAGAATCGTAAAAGCTCTCCCATTTTTTTTTTTAAATACGTTTATCAAGTGAAATGTTTTTATTGTCATGTGGCAAATGCTACATTGTTTAGCGACACTATCGGGGCTAGTATTCTAAAGGATAAGAGCTAGGAAAGATTTAAAATTTGTTCAAAAAATCCTAAAATGTTTATTATTACACTTGGTACTTGTGCAGCAAAAAAAAAAAAAAAAATGGACCTGAAAGTGAAACTTTCATGATGATATGCCTATATTTTACAGTAATATGAAGTTGAAATTCCCTCATTTAGTTTTAAAAATGAAGAGAAAATGCATGTTTTTTTTTTTTTTTTTTTTTTTGTGTGTGTGTGTGGAAAGGGGAAGGGTGTAATGTTGAAACATGTAATCAAAATAAAGCTGTTTGTTTTGTATATACTCTTAGTCATTCCTTTTCTCAAAAAAAAAAATAATAATAATAATAATAATACTAAAGAAAATAAAAACAGCTTCCATAGCAGTTGCGGCAGAAAAAAAAAGTTGGGGGAAGGGAGTATGATCAAATGTTTTTTACTCTGTCCCAACCTGCCCTTGAAAAGTAATGAAAAATCTGCAAACTAGAAACGTACTCCTCTGGAAATATTGAGCAATGATCTTGACAGTATTACCTCCTTTGAGGGTAATTGGCTCCAAATTGAGCTAGGATACTCTTCATATGGTATTCCAACCCAAATCAGATCCAATAAAAAGTTTCTTTTTGAACGAATTTCCCAAAAAGAGGTAAGCATTGTCAAGGTCATAACTCAACTTACCCAAAGGATTGGTATTCCCTTCGTCTCTCAGTTCAGTGTGTGTGTGGGGGGGGGGGGGGTGAATATTATCAAAGTTTATCTTATCAGCCTTTCAAATAAAACAATTCTTATTAAGGTATTCATGAATTTTGCACTTTTTATTGTTGTTTTACCCTTTCAATTTTAAGACACAAGTTTAAAATAATTTTTAATAGCTTGAAAATTCGAACATCCACTTTTTCCCAAGTAGTGAAATTTTGATCCTCCCTGTATGTATATTTGAGTGTGATCAATTTAATTGATCAGATGCTAGAATTTCGATGTACGAGAAAGTAGGCTCGTTTAGTTATTGACAGAACTTCTTGTTTTAGTTTTTTATTTGAACTCTGCAGAAGAAAGCAGCAACCGCATTTATGCTTCAATTTGCATTTATATGCTTTAGCTAATCACTGAACTCTGCGAAGTTACACTTTTCGCAAAGTACAAAACAAGTTTTTGCTGATCTTTATATTATTTGGTGTCATGAGTTCGAGAATTACCTCCATGTTCCTCCATTACGATTTTTTGTAAAATTGGTTTGTATTTTTGCTGAAATCTTCCATTTCAAAGAGTATTCTCTGAAACAATTTATCTCTTGATTTTTTCCCTTTTAAACACATATAAAATATCCTGTTCTTGGTGATGCATATTAATTATTTAGCAATCAATCACTTTTTATTGGTTAAATTGGTAGAGAAAAGATCAAAAGTGCCATTTTTTTAATCCATCTCTGGAGCAATAGATAGCTTAAGAATAAAAAATTTTCAAGATAAAAATAAAACTGTTTTGAAATAGCGAAAATCAATGCAGATTGCCTAATGCCTACTCAATTTCATCAAGATAAAGTCTTGTATGCGGCACGAAAATTACAGAAAGTTTGTTGATTTTATAAGGAACGATCCTGCTGCCAGATTTACTGAAACAAATTTCACATCGCAAATTCTATATACATAAAAGACAACTTTTGAAAACGTATGTCCGGGGTAATCTTCCAAACTACTGAACCGATTTTAAACATTTTTTCACCGTAGATAGCTACAGTAACAGGGAGCAGGATAAGCTATAATTTATTTCTAAAAAGCTTAGTTTAAAAAAGTTATTATGGAAAACAGTTAATTTTATGTCCTTTCCCCATTAAATGATTAAATTTTCAACCCATTGTTGCAAAAAATTGGTGCCATGCAGCAACAATATTGATTGTAATCATATTGAAAATTTTGAACCAAGGCTTCTCTGGAGTAAGTATGGAATTTATTGCCTTCTAAGGATTTTTATATTTATCTGAGCCAACAATCGCTAACGGGTGAAATAAAAACAATTGATTTTGGCAATAGTTAGAGAATAGAAAGTGTTTATAGTCAAAAAAAAAAATTCTAAATTAGGTACATAAGATGTTTTCACCTCACCAATGTTGTCACGAGGATAGAAACTAATAATGGGACTTATTTAACGAGCAATATTTGAAAATGGTTAATTTCAGTGCGATTGATACTGTAAATATATATTTATTTTAATATACCAAGCTTATAACATTTTCTATTTACTCAAACATTATTTGTAGCTTGCTATTTTTTTTTAGCTTGCATTATTTTTTTATAGTTTATTCATAACATAGCCATTGTTTACAGAAGTAGCCATTATGTTTATAGATATGCACTTTAGTGTTGGGAAATTTATGAATGAGTTTCACTAAACCACCCTACACCCGCAGAAACCCGGGCAGGGCTGGGTACCCGGCTAGTATAAAATAAAACGGTTTCTATTGGTGTTATTAGATGTAAAAAGTTTAAACTCAAGATAACCGAGTTTTTCTCACTTCCGGAGGAGATCGTGTAATTTGGCTACAGGGTCATTCCATGTAAAATCAAAAAAATGTCTGAAATTTTCATGTTCGCACCAGTTTTTATCTAGAAGAAATTTAGTAGGCAATATGCATCACTATTCTGTTCTTCCAAACTTTTGTTTTCGGGGAGGGGGGGGGTATTCCTTGGATGTAATTTTTTTTTTTTTTTTTTCTTCTCGGATGAGTAAGATTTGGCATTTTGATCCTTTTACTTCCATTTAAATCAATAGAAAGTAATAGATTGCTAAATGTTTCTATCACCAAGAATAGGATATTTTCTATATATTTAAATGAAAAAAAAAAAAAAAAAACACTTTTGCAGGATAAATTGATTTAGAGAATGCTTTCTGATGGAAGATTTCATCAAAAATAAAAGTCAGTTTTTCAAAAAATCGTTACTTGATAGAATTTTTTCAGTCTTTTCCCTAAAACTGGCACCGAAAAGCACAATAATTTCAGCCACTACTTCTCTTGTATTTTTTTCATCGCAGGCTTGTGTTATATATTTGAAATTTGAGATTTTTAAAAATTTTATTTATTTTTTTTTTTTTTTTGCATCATTTTCAATTTTTATGTATACAGTTAACCTCGTTAAAACGAATTCAAAGGGACCTTTAAAATCAATTCGTCTTGATTATAGTTTGTCTGATCCAAATATCGTTAATATAGTTCGTCTTATTAGTGATTCTTTTTAAGCGTGTTCGAATCGACGAGGTTCAACCAGGCCCGTCGCATTTTTCCACCGGGGCGGAGGGTAATGTAATCAACGTAAATTATAGCAAAACCACATCTAACTTTCATGTAAATACACTGGCATCATATCTGAAACAAATTCGGAGCACCGATTTCTTAGTTACGCCGATGTCCAACATAATGTTTCTAATAGCCGAAAGAGCAATTACGAGCTAAAAAGCGGTAACCATGCTGTAAATTAGGTATGTGATTAGAGCGGCATCTTTCCTCCAGTTTTTCTCACTAAGATATTGCCCCTGCTCCCACCATTTAGTGTATAAAGGTTCTGTAGAGTAGGGTCAAGTGGAGGAAAGTGGAGCTAACCATTTTCTCTTTTCTGATTAAAATATTTTGTTGATTCTTTTTACTTCATTTAACGAAGTAAAGGAAGTATTGTGATCACGAAAAAAATTTCACTCAAATTTCGGTCTAAATTTTGACTTTGCTCACCCCTGAATGAATGTCGCGTAGTTTTTTCGACCTGTCAGCACGTCATATGTACTTAACAACATACAAACAGCCGAAAAATCAATTTCGACCACCCCCGAGTAAATTACGACGAGTTTTCTCGTGACGTCTGTATGTGCGGATGTATGTGCGTGTGTGGCTCGCATAACTCAAAAACTATATGCCGTAGAAACTTCTAGCTTGGTATGTAGGCTCTGAGGATGGTCTAGTTGTGCACCTCCCCTTGTGATTGCATTCGAATGTTCCCAAAGGGGTCTTTTACCCCTTTTTTTGGGGTAAATCAATGTTAATTTCAATACAGACTCAAGTGATATGAACTGGCGCCACTACTTGGGGACATGTCGCCAAACTTTTGGTCGCCAAGTGTTTGACGCCAACTTGGCGATAATATCGCCAAGTTGGCCTCAAATTTGGCGAAAAAAATTATTTTTTGAATTTGGGTTCAACTTGGCGGTATTGGCGATATTTTGCGAAAAATTCACTAAATGATATTAAAATCAGCAATATTTAGAAAAATAACCATTGTAAAATATTTTTTGCATTGTTTCGTGGCAGATTGGGGAGTAAATATTTGAATTGTTACCTTGCTCACTCCAAGCACTTTTTTAACACTTAAGGCAACTACTAAGAAATTTACACGTAAAAGAAAGTAGTGTGGGGTCCATACCAGATTTTTTAATACGCTTTTATTAGTTTTACTTGTGGGTTTGTCTGTATGTAACTCTGAATAAAAGATAAAATTCGCGTTCTTTACTAATATAAAAGTAATATATTTAATACTATTGTTGAAACTAAAGGCTAAACTATATTATTACACACTGATGTGTTCAAGTGTTTCAGTTGTTTGTAGGTAAGGCCCCTTACTAATAATATAAAGCTGTAGAGTTTGTTTGTTTGTTTGAACGCGCTAATCTCAGGAACTACTGGTTCGATTTGAAAAAATTCTTTTTGTGTTGAATAGTCCATTTATCCAGGAAGGCTTTAGGCTATAGGAGTTATTTTTATAACTAAAAATAATAATGTTATATTTTGATTTTATTCGAATTTAAGGCAATTTTCACATAAATCGACGAATACTGGGGTTAAAAATTACTTGCACATATTAATGTTACATATCGTTGGAAGCAGAAAAATTTTCTCCGTCCCATGCAATTTGTTCCGATTCTCTAACTTAAACACAGCACGAGTTATTCAATTTTTAAACTTGCCTTTTGCAAGGCTTCACCCGATTTCTTGCAATACTTGGTTCATTAAAACCATCAATAAAAAATATACTAATTATTCCACAGTTTTGATTTTTACGCCATTGGATAGAGCGATATTTGTAACCCCAGAATTGATTCGACTTTTAGTCGAAGAACCAAGCTTTTATCTCCACTAGAAAAAAAGTTACAAGCGTTTGAACCTAGACCTCGAAAACCTCTTTTCTGATCAAATTATTAACGTTTTATTGCGTTGCTATGCCGACATCTTTTAAATTCATTGTTGGTTCCTTTTTCTTTATTTCGTTTCTTAAAAGCATTTTATTTTACGGCCTTTCTAGGCCCTCCTATGATGATTATAACAAGGCAAATAATTCCTTTTAGTTCGGTACAATTGCAAATATTTTAGCCTTAAATATTTAATTGTGACATAATGTAGCAATTTGATATTTGACAACAAACGTGCCTTTTAACTTTCAAAAAAATAGTGGGGAAGACTTCAGATTTTGTCTATATAGTTTTTGTTTCGTACTGCTATTGTTTTCTTATTCGTTTGACTTTTTTTTTTCTTATGTAATAGGTAAGTAAGTAGGTTTCAAATGAGTCAAACCTTCTTTTTTTTTTTTTTTTAATGATTTAAGATTGTTACTAACCTAAGTAAATAATATGATTCGTCATATTTTTGTAACGTTTTTACTATTTTGTAACATTGGTACTAAACACATACACTGAAGTGACAAAAGTCATGGGATAGCAATATGCAAATTTTCAGATGGCAGTAGCATCGCATAGAACAGGTATAAATGCGCAGTGCTTTTACAGAGCTTTCATTTCTGTTCAAGTTATTCATGTGAAGAGGTTTTAACGTGATGATGACCGCACGACGTGAATTAACAGACTTTGAACGCGGAATGTTAGTTGGAGCTAGACGCATGGGTCATGCCATTTCGGAAATCGTTAGAGAATTCAACATTCCCAGATCCACTGTGTCAAGAGTGTGCCGAGAGTATGAAATTTCAGGCATAACATCCCACCATGGACAGCGCAGTGGTCGACCGCCTGCACTTAAAGATCGAGACCGGCGACGTCTGCAAAGAGTCGTAAATTCTAACAGACAAGCAACACTGCGTCAAATCACCGTAGAAATCAATGTGGGACGTACAATGGACGTGTCTGCTAGAACTGTGCGGAGAAATTTGGATTTCTTGGGCTATTCCAGCAGAAGACCGACTCGAGTGCCTTTACTGACAGAACGACATCGCTTGCAGCGACTCTCGTGGGCACGTGAGCATATCGGTTGGTCCCTAGATGAATGGAAAACCGTGGCCTGGTCCGATGAGTCACGATTTCAGCTGGTAAGAGCCGATGGTAGGGTTCGAGTGTGGCGCAGACCCCACGAAGCCATGGACCCAAACTGTCAGCAAGGCACTGTTCAAGCTGGTGGTGGCTCCGTAATGGTGTGGGCTGTTTTTTCATGGCATTCACTTGGTCCTCTAGTGCGACTGGACCGAACATTGACTGGAAATGCTTATGTGCAGCTACTTGGAGATCACTTGCAGCCATTCATGGACTTCATGTACCCAAACAACGATGGGATTTTTATGGATGACAATGCGCCATGTCACCGGGCCACAACTGTTCGCAATTGGTTTGAAGAAAATTCTGGACAATTCCAACGAATGATTTGGCCACCTAGATCGCCCGACATGAATCCCATTGAGCATTTATGGGACACCATCGAGAGGTCTGTTCGTGCCCAAAATCCTGCCCCATCAACGCTTTCACAATTATGGACGTCTATCGAGACAGCATGGCTCAATATTCCTGCAGAAGACTTCCAACGACTTGTTGAGTCCATGCCACGTCGAGTTGTTGCACTTCGCCGGGCAAAAGGAGGGCCGACACGATATTAAGAGGTATCCCATGACTTTTGTCACTTCAGTGTAATTTAATTGCATAGTATTTTGAGATTGGGTAGTGTTTAAGTATTCTTTTAACGTTTTTTACTTCCTTTTACGTAGTAAAGGAAGTATTGTGATCGCGAAAAAATCACTCAAATTTGAGTCTAAATTTTGATTTTGCTCACCCCCGAATGAATGCTCAGTAGTTTTTTCGACCTGTCAGCACGTGCATATGTACCTACCAACATATAAGTAGCCGTAAAATCCTTTTCAACCACCCCCGAGTTAATTACGACGAGTTTTCTCGTGACGTCTGTATGTACACTGCTCGACATTGAAAATGCAACACCAAGGAGTGGTCAGAAATTCATGCAAATTTTACCGTAGACGCACGTCACTGAGTTATGCAAATGATATGAAATGCGCAGCTCTCCGACGCACGTGAAGTAAAATATAAGCGAATGAATTTGAAAAGTGGGCTATGTTCATGTTGGTTTTTCTGCCAGACTAATTATCGGAGAAATTTGGTTTTTGTCTCGAAGGATACGTGTGATAGGAGGAAATGCCACGCCGTCCTCAACGAAGACACTTCCAGCATATAGACGACTTTACAAGGGGTATGGTGATCGGACTGAGAAGGGGAGGTTAGTCCATACGTCAAATTGCAGCTGATACCCACATGGATGCAAGCACTGTGCATCGGCTGTGTCGGAGATGGTTGGAAAGAGGAAATGTAGCCACATTGAGGGGTGCAGGTGCAGCCAGAGTGACATCAGACCGCTTGGATCGACGGATAGGGCCGTGGTGGCCCGATCGGTAAGGCATCGGACTCGTGTCCGGAGGGACCCGGGTTCGATCCCAGCCGATCAAAGATCCACCGTCTTGATTAATGGTGACTGGGAGGCGTTAAAAATGTCGTGGTCACAAAGTCCTCCAAGTGAAACGATACCTCTGGGGGTGCTAGGGCCTATGGTTTGCTCGACCCTAGGTTCTGGTTCAAAATTAAGAAAAGAAAACCACTAAGCTGGTAGGTACGGGGGACCCTGGAGGGTGAAATGAAATGAATGAAATGGATCGACGGATTCACCGACAAGCTGTAGCGGACCCGCAAGTCACTTGTACGTCGATTCTGCAGCACGTGCAAGGTACCCTGGATGTTCCTGTGTCGACCAGAACCATTTTCCGTCGACTGCTTGCACGTGGCCTGCAATCACGGCGCCCGCTAAGAAGACTGCCATTGACCTCACAGCTCAGACTCCAACGTTTGGAATGGTGCCGGACCAGAGCGACGTGGATGGCAGAATGGCAAACCGTAGTGTTCTCAGATGAATCCCGCTTCTGCTTGTCCAGCGATAGTCATCGCGTACGTGTGTGGCGTCGACGTGGAGAAAGATCGAATCCGGCAGTAACTGTGGAACGCCCCACAGCGCGACAACGTGGTATAATGGTTTGGGGCGCTATTGCATACAATTCCGTATCACCTCTAGTTCGTATTCGGGGCACTATGACGGCTCAACGATATGTAGATAATGTACTGCTGCCGGTGGCAATCCCCTACCTTCAGGGTCTGCCAAATGCAATTTTTCAACAGGATAACGCCCGGCCTCACAGTGCTCGAATCAGCCAACATGCTCTACGAGGTGTACAGATGCTTTCCTGGCCACCATACTCTCCTGACTTGTCACCAATCAAACATGTGTGGGACGTGATTGGACGCCGTTTGCAGAACCTGCCACTGCCTCGTTCAAAGGACGAACTGTGGCAAATGGTTAAAAGGGAATGGAGTGCCATCCCTCAGGACACCATCCGCAGGCTTATTGACTCCATGCCTAGACGTGTTTCTTCGTGCATCGCTGTTCGCGGCGGTCCTACTTCTTACTGAGCCGACGCTGTCCTCGCTCTAAATTTTGCTTATTAATTTTGAAATAAATATCACTTATTGTTCCATGCTGTCTCTGTCTTCTTACCAAATTTCATCAATTTCTGACCAAACCTTCTTGGTGTTGCATTTTCAATGTCGAGCAGTGTATGTATGTGCGTATGTGTCTCGCATAACTCAAAAACTATATGCCTTAGAAACTTCTAGCTTGGTATGTAGGCTCTGAGGATGGTCTAGTTGTGCACCTCCCCTTGTGGTTGCATTCAAATGTTCCCAAGGGGGTGTTTTACCCTTTTTTTGGGGTAAATCAGTGTTAATTTCAATGCAGACTCAAGTGATATGAATTGGCGCGACCACTTGGCGATATGTCACCAAGCTTTTGGTCGCCAAGCGTTTGACGCAAACTTGGCGACATATCGCCAAGTTGGTGACAAATTTGGCGAAAAAATTATTTTTTTAATTTAGGTTCAACTTGGCGCTATTGGCGATATTTTGCGAAAAATTCACTGAATGATATTAAAATCAGCAATATTTAGAAAATTAACCATTGTAAAATATTTTTTGCATTGTTTCGTGGCAGATTAGGGGAGCAAATATGGGAATTGTTACCTTGCTCACTCCAAGCACTTTTTTTTTTAACACTTAAGGCAACTAGTAAGAAATTAACACGTAAAAAGAAGTAGTGTGGGATCCATACCAGATTTTTTCCTTATGTAGCACATATATACGTTGGCTTCAAATGAGTAACTTTTTTTTAATGGTTGCGTATAATTACTAATCTAAATAAATAATTTGATTTGTCATGGCTTAGTACTACATGGGTACTTATCTAAACACACAATAAACGTGCGTGGTATTTTTACATTGGGTATTGTTGTATTATTTTTTAAGGTATTTTTTTTTTCTTATGTAGTAGATACATAGGTTTCAAATAAGTCTCCTCACAACTTTAAAAGCGACTCGCCTTGACGGCGAGTAGTTTATATAAAATTTCCTCACTACTTAAAAGCGAGCCGCATTGGCGGCGAGTAGTTTGTTTAAACCTTCCTCACTACTTTAAAGCCCGTGCAGTGCCGGGCCACGCAGTTAGTAAAAGATAAAATACCTGGGGACCGAGCACCGCTCGGTTACGAAAAAGGTTTGTAAAACGTGTTTTTTTTCTAAAGTTCAAAGTACTTGTAATACATGCAGTACCTTCCTCCTTAGCCCTGGCTTAGGGGCGGTTACTTATTGCTTCAAAGTACTTATTTAGATAATTTTGAAAAATATTTTTAAGTCCTTGGTTGCAATTACGCATTTAAAGCAGCCGTAACACCACCTTATTTGGACAAGACATCATCACAACCTTATTTGATCGATGCACACCATAAAATCACGTCACAATAACTTTATTTTGATCGATCTCTTTACATTTCAAAATCAATAAAAATTCTACCGTTGCCAAATACCATAAAAATGGAAATTTACGCTGCTGTGATTAAATATGAAACCGGAGAACAGGGACACTGCATCCATTCTCACCAACCTCTCCCGCGCCTTCGGCTCCAAATGAAATGGAATGAAAAATATGAAACAGTAACAATGATAGTAGTCATAAAGAAAATTGTGAAAGGAAAGCTTCTCAAACTTTTAATGAAGGCAAAAAAGCGGGCTTTTTTGTGAAAACTTGCGTTTTTACAGAAAAAACGCCGATGTAGATGGACTCAAAAACCAAAACTTTATCTAAATACATAATTTTATCAGAATCGTTAGAGCCGTTTTCGAGATCCGAAATCTCTATCTCTATCTCTTCTCTATCTCTACTAATAATAAAGCTGAAGGTGGATCTGTCTGTCTGTTACGCGCGTAGCGCCAAAACCGTTCGGTCGATTTTCATGCCACTTGGCACAAAATTAGTTTGTAACATGTAGTTTTGCACCTCGAAGCGATTTTTCGAAAATTCCATTTCGTTCTTTTTCTATTCGAATTCTTAGCGGAAATTCGATAAAATAGGGAAGAATTATTTCATACACATTTTCAAGTTTTATGTCATTCGAAAGCTTGAAATTTTCTGCACAAAATGAAGTTTTTTCGAAATTTCTACGATCATCAGGAGAGCTGTAACAATTGTTTTTAGAATGCCGGAATTCAAGGCTTAACTTCAGTAAAGCAAGCCAAACGATTCTAAAATGGTTGAACTCGAGAATAAAATTTGTTTGAAAAGATAGATGAAATGAATTATTTTATCAACGGAATGTTGTTACCATGGTTACGTGTTCATACTTATTTTTGTTTCGTTCTTTTTCCAGCGTTGCCAGGCGTAGTATTTTTGATACTACGGTAGTATTTTTTCGGCCCAAATAAGGAGCGTAGTATTTTTCCGGCAACCCTGTTTCCAAAAAACTAATGACTTAATTAAAAGATTTGGCGGATTTTTTTTTTCATTTTCATAGATTTCGCATTTCAGCAACATTGATTTTGGCAACGTTTGGAAACAGTAGTATTTTGTAATATTTTTTTTAGAGGAGGCGTAGTATTTTTTTGTTTCAATTCTCTGTCAACCCTGTCTTTTTCCCGGTGAAAATGCTTTGGGACCTTGGCGCGTTTTTGCGTGTCTCGCGGAATTGAAAGCTCAGAGAGAAACTACGCAAAATAGCCAGGGTTACCACGTTTGGCGCGCCTATCACCCATTTAGCGAGAAAAGGGTACCTAAAGCACAGATTAACCAAATATCGTATCAATTGCGATATTGCATCGTTCTTTTTAAAGTGTTTAATTTCGGAAAATGTATTGTTTTGTTTTTGAAACTAGGAAAGAAAACTTTCTTCTTCTTTTAAACTTTGATAAGATTTCTGTTGGTTTCTGTGAGCAACAAAATTGCTCTTATTTTCTCTTTTGGCTTATTTTTGTGCTTCTCCCCTTGGGGTTGCATTCGAATGTTCCAAGGGAGTGTTTTACCCCTTTTATGGAGTAAATCAGTGTTCATTTCAATGCAGACAAAAGTGATATGAATTGACACGACCACTTGGCGATATATCGCCAAGCTTTTGGTCGCCAAGTATTTGCCGCCAATTTGGCGACATATCGCCAAGTTGGCAAAAAATTGTTTTCTTTTTTACTTCCTTTTACGTAGTAAAGGAAGTATTGTGATCACGAAAAAAATTTCACTCAAATTTCGGTCTAAATTTTGACTTTGCTCACCCCTGAATGAATGTCGCGTAGTTTTTTCGACCTGTCAGCACGTGCATATGTACCTAACAACATACAAACAGCCGAAAAATCAATTTCGACCACCCCCGAGTAAATTACGACGAGTTTTCTCGTGACGTCTATATGTACGTATGTGCGGATGTATGTGCGTATGTGGCTCGCATAACTCAAAAACTATATGCCGTAGAAACTTCTAGCTTGGTATGTAGACTCTGAGGGGGGTCTAGTTGTGCACCTCCCCTTGTGATTGCATTCGAATGTTCCAAAAGGGGTCCCCTACCCCTTTTTTGGGGTAAATCAATGTTAATTTCAATACAGACTCAAGTGATATGAATTGGCGCCACCACTTGGCGACATGTCGCCAAGCTTTTGGTCGCCAAGTGTTTGACGCCATATCGCTTGGCGACATATCGCCAAGTTGGCGACAAATTTGGCGAAAAAATTATTTTTTGAATTTGGGTTCAACTTGGCGCTATTGGCGATATTTTGCGAAAAATTCACTAAATGATATTAAAATCAGCAATATTTAGAAAAATAACCATTGTAAAATATTTTTTGCATTGTTTCGTGGTAGATTAGGGGAGTAAATATTTTAATTGTTACCTTACTCACTCCAAGCACTTTTTTTAACACTTAAGGCAACTACTAAGAAATTTACACGTAAAAGGAAGTAGTGTGGGGTCCATACCAGATTTTTTTATTTGGATTCAATTTGGCGCTATTGGCGATATTTTGCGAAAAATCCACTGAATGACGTTAAAATCGGCGATATTTAGGGGATTAATCTTTGTAAAACTTTTTTTTGCATTGTTTCGTGGCAAACTAGGGATATAAATGTTTAAACTGTTATCTTGCTCACTCCAAGCACTATTTTAGCACTTAAGGCGTCTACTAAGAAATTTACACGTAAAAATAAGTAGCGTGTGGTCCATACCAGATTTTTATATCATACTTTGAAGGAATTATTGCTGAATTACAACTAAAATAGAGCATTTTTTCTGCTATATCAATTATTTTACAAATGAACTTTTAATTTTATACCACGGGCAAAGCCGTGTGAGTACCGCTAGTATATATATACAAGAATTTCTCGTTTAAAGATGTAAGATTCACGTACTTTGAAAATACAAAAGTAATACACTTAGTACAATTATTAAAACTAAAGGCTAAAATATATTATATAAACTATATTACATGTTGATGCATAAAAAGGGCATCTAGAAGTGTTTTTTTTTTAGTTTTTTAAACTAATTTCAAGATTATTTTAGACATAAATTGAGATAATAGCAAAAACTACACTGCTCAAAACAATTAAGGGAGCAAGCAAAAAAGTGAAGAAAACCGTGCAAGACAGCCACGGATTGGCGTACAATGGATAGTACGCGTGTATCAATGCACAGTACAGAAAAAAAGACCTAAAAACTTTGAAATTAATCTTGAATTCTTTGAAAATGTGGAAAAAACATAAAAAGGGGATTTTGGGCAACATTTTGGTTACATGTAAAAAATGAAAAAAAGTACTGTTTAGACATGTTGCACGTGTTTTAATAAGGGGTGTGGTCTCCTTGAACAGCTAAGACTGCTGCACACCTGTTTGGTATGGATGCGATAAGCTTATGGGCATGAATTTGGGGAGTACTGTTCCAGTCCTCAAGAAGTGCAATCTCCAAGTCTCGGACAGTAACAGGCGATCTTTGTCACTCAGCAATGCATTGTCCGACCATGTCCTAAACATGATTGATTAGATTCGGGTCAGTAGAGCACGCTGGCCATTCCATACGCTGTATTTTTTCAGTTTCAAGCATGTTCTCCATTAGACGAGCTCTCAGCTGTCGAGCAATATCGTTTTGAAAAACAAAGGAATATCCAATAGCTCCAGCGTGAGGGATGACATGAGGTCTCAGTATCTCGTCTGCATACCTTTGGCCCGTTAAAAAGGGCCATTCCAAATGATATGCAGGCCCGTAAGTCCGCCTATGCTGATTCCACCCCATACCACCCAACCAGCTCGTCTGTTTTGTGACCTTTCACGAACGAACGCGGGATTATTTCGAGTGCCCCTGTCCCTCCATACCAGAACAAGTCCGTTGTCACTCTCCAGACTGAATTGCAACCCCTCTGTAAACAGCACTTGGCTCCAACCATGTTGCTCCCAATTTCGATGTTCAGCAGTCCGTCTTCTTCGGGCCACACAGTCGCGTGGAGTCAACAAAATTTAGACCATTGGCCTACGTGCATAGAGCCCTCCCTCATGAAGCCCATTACGTACTGTTTGGCTGAGGACACCCTTCGTAATATTGCCAAGAGCAACTGCCTTTGCAGATGCGTAGCATTCTCTATTCTGTTTCGACGGGCTGTTAACCGTATATACCGGTCATCAATTGCTGTAGTGGCGCATGGCCGACCTTGCCCTGATCGATGTCAAACATTTCCTGTTTCTTGGAATCGTTTCCACAGCCTTGCAACACTTCTGACGACTCCAACATCATCCGCGACACAATGTTGTGTTTACCCGGATTCCAGCCTGCCTATAACATGCCATGGCATGGATTCCAGTAAATCACGTTGTTGAGACATTCTCAAGTAACCTTGTCTCCAGAAAAAAATGTAAAAAAACTACTGCGCTATCGAATTTAACAGTTACGGCAATAAAACGGACGATTCTGCAACATTCCGATTTCCGCACTTATCTTCTTTTTCTGGTTTTTGGCCTCATTAACTTTAATTTGTTCATAAAATTATCTTATTCCGTTTCCTGGTAGGCTTTGAATTAAGAACGATTCATTTTATGTTACTTATTGGTATACATATTTGCGTAATTTTGTTAAAACCATGTGCTCCCCTAATTGTTTTGAGCAGTGTATTATGTTAGTTTTAGCAAATTAAATGCTTACAAAGCGTTTTTTATGCTCATTGAATGTGCTATGTAACAGTAAGGTGTTTATGAAGTTTCCTCTAGAATCGTTATTCATTGGCGAATGCTCACCCATCTTATTAAGTCCATCATTAAATTAGGTATTTTCCCTTGCTCCTGGAAAACTGCCATAATTACTACGATTCATAAACCGGGCAAATCAAAAACAGAGCCGGCTAGCTATCGGCCAATTAGCTTTCTCCCCACCTTTTCAAAATTAGCGGAAGTCTGTATTCACAATAAACTTATTGAATATTTAAATTCGAATGGACTCATCCCTTCTGAACAATTTGGCTTCCGCAAGAAACATAGCACCACTCATCAGCTACTCCGTGTCGTAGAAAATATAAGGCACGAAAGGAGCAAGGGTAATAAAAGTGCATCTTTATTCCTTGATGTAGCTAAAGCATTTGACAGGGTCTGGATTACTCCTCTACAAACTTATACACCTTAGGATTCCCCATGCATTCATTAACATTATCAAATCCTATCTTACTGATAGGCACTTTGTCGTTCGTGTAAACAATATAACCTCGGCCCCCAGGCATATAAGCGCTGGAGTGCCTCAAGGGTCTATTTTAGGGCCTACACTCTATACTTTATACACGAACGATATTCCACACACTGACAACACCCAACTTGCCATTTATGCTGACGATACTTGCATCCTGGCCTCTGCTAGGGATCAAAAACAAGCCTCTGCAGCAATACAACAACACCTCAATAAACTAGACGTCTGGTTGCGTACTTGAAAGATTGAAGTTAATGCCTCTAAAAGCATTGCAGTCTCCTTCTTCGCCGATATTCCCCCCCCCCCCTGAAACTTTATCTAGACATCAAGCCCATCAACTGGGCCTATACTGCACCTTACTTAGGCATCATTTTGATAGAAATCTGACTTGGAGACCCCATATTGAAAATATCAGGAAAAAATATATTATCTCTAAATTCACCCTTGCCCCTCTTATTCACCGTCTCAGTATCTTCTCCACTGAAAATAAACTTTTGATCTATAAAACCTGCCTTAGGCCCATAATTAGCTACAGAGCGCCCATTAGGGCTACCTCCGCATTAACGTACTTTTCCCGTGTCGAAAACCTTCAGCGAGTTATGGTCCGGGTAAGCCTGTAAACCTGAGTTTTATATCCGTACGGATAAACTCATACAGGAGTTAGACATTCCTACCCTCCACGACTATTCCAAAAATCTGCCCAAAAGATTCTTTGAAAGGATCCCTTCGGTTGGAAACCCACTGCTGGACAACCTTCCGTCCTACGACCCGGCTGATCCAGCTAACCATCGCCGGCCCCGTGCCTTGTTGAGATAAGGCCCGAACTCCACATGAGCAGAAAACCGAAAGCTAGACTTTTAATTGTTTTTTATGTATATTTGTACTAAATTTTTGATATTTTTCAAAACTTAAAAAGCCTGGTTTTTGACCTTGCGGAAAAAAAAGACTGTACTTCGTACTTTTCACACTTCTTTAAGTACCCCCTTTTAACTATTTTAAGTAATTATGTTTTTTTTTTCATTTTTAAAATTTTTAAAATTTCTGACAAATGCCAGCTCGTTATTGGTTTACAAGTAAGCTCATGCTCATTTCACCCAATTACAGACCTCCGAGGTAAAGGGCTACGCCCTAGGTACTCGGAAGGTTCGCCGTATTTTAGATTGCGTTCTAATTTTGGTTTTGACTTGTAGCAGGACATCTAAGGATCAGCTCAACATAAAGACATACAACTTAAAACTATTTATTATGAGATGTTTTGTGAGGTGGGTTAAAGTGGGTCTATGGCTAAACTTTCCTGGGGGTGTACGATGACATTACACATTTACTAAATTGGAGCTTTTTTTATGACTTTATCTGCTTATTTTTTATTATTATTTTTTGCTAGAATTGGCTTTTATTCTGTTAAATTACATGCTGAACTTTACTTGCTTGCTGTTTTCCCTGCTTTGACATCAGTTTTACATGGGAGTCGAAGAGATTGGCTAGAAATCGACAAGATATCGCCAAGTTGGCATCACCTTTGGCAAAAAAATCGCCAGGCTTGGCGAGATTTGGCGTGTTTTCGAACAAAAAAAAGTTGCAGACTATTATTGAATTTTTCAGCATTGTGAATGATAGCAATGAGAATGAAACTGATGACATTCTTTCATTCGTTAAATAACCAGTAAACAAAATTTTTTTTGTACATTTGTAGCTTTAAATTAAAGTATTTTAATTTATTGTATACTTATTTCAAACTCAATATTTATAAGTTTGATTAAAATGCACACTAGTTTCTGAACTAGACCCCACATGATGCTTTACTTTAAATGCATCACTGAGAAAAAAACAATCAAACAAAATAAAACGGCTCTGCTTCATATTTAATCTATATCAGTGGTTCCCATCATTTTTGGCCCATCGCCCCTTCTGAAGGTTGAGTTACACCCATCGCCCCCCACCTTGTCCCTTAAAAACGAAATTAGGTGACATTGCCTCTGATGAACATTAATATTTCTAAACCCTAATTTTAGTTTGAAGCTTTAAAAAGTGCATGATAAAACAACAGGCAGCTTCAAAATTGAAAATATTTTTTTTTCTTCACCCCTTCTCCGCCAGAAAAAAAATAAAGAAAAACAGTGATTTGAAGCGCTCTAATTAACCAACATCATTTGCATACTTTGCAAATTAAGAATACTACATTTTTCAGTAATCTGCTTTTTTTTTAATTGAAATCTGGAGAAAATTGAAAATGTTGACTATTAAGATTTGTCCATTTTTGCCCTTTTAATGACTGCCTTGTGCTTGATGGAACTTAGTTAAAGTTTTGATGCCATCAGGCTTTATATTTGTGAGATTTAATCGAAGGTCCCCTTTAAAGCAAATGTCCAATTTATTTCTTTGCTTCGTCTGCAGAAGCTGCACTACCGAGCTACACACTCTTTCAAGTAAATATGTTGAAGGGAATGAGATGAAGAGCTGTTAAACTTTTTCCCAAATTTGTAGGTAAGTGCCCATAAGCATCACCCAACCAAATTCGTAACCGTATTGCTTGAAAATAATTTTTGATTCACAATCAAATTTCAAATCAATAAACTCTGTCTGCAAAGAGTTGTCCAGTTCATCTACAGCTTCAAAACAAAATGGGTAAAGAATCCAGTCAGGAATTTCTAAGTTGATCAAATCTGCAAACCTTGATTTAATGTTCCGTTTTAAGTGGTTAAGGTGATCAATAAAAAACAAATTTCTTCTTCAGGAAGTTCATCCTCCCCGATTAAGCACTTTTTTAGGCCGGAAACTGAATATCAATTCTTTACGGCCAATATTTGGCTTGTGGATTTCGAATTTGGCAATGAATGCTGAAATTATGCTTTTGGCGTGAACGAGAGTCTTTTTTACTTTCTTTTACGTAGTAAAGGAAGTATTTAGTAAAGGAAGTATTGTGATCGCGAAAAAATATTCACTCAAATTTGGGTCTAAATTTTGATTTTGCTCACCCCCGACTGAATGTTGAGTAGTTTTTTCGACTTGTCAGCACGTGCATGTGTACTTACCGGCATAACCAGTCGAAAAATCCTTTTCAACCACCCCCGAGTTAATTACGACGAGTTTTCTCGAGACGTCTGTATGTAAGTATGTATGTGCGTACGTATGTATGTATGTCGCATAACTCAAAAACTATATGCCGTAGAAACTTCTAGCTTGGTATGTAGGCTCTGAGGAGGGTCTAGTTGTGCACCTCCCCTTGTGATTGCATTCGCATGTTCCCAAGGGGGGGTGTTACCCCTTTTATGGGGTAAATCAGTGTTAATTTCAATGCAGTATTTCGTGAAAGAATTGGCGCGGCCACTTGGCGATATATCGCCAAGCTTTCGGTCGCCTAGTGTTTGACGCCAACTTGGCGACATATCACCAAGTTTGCGACAAATTTGGTGAAAAAAATTACTTTTTGAATTTGGGTTCAATTTGCCGCTATTGGCGATATTTTGCGAAAAATCCACTGAATGATGTTAAAATCGGCGATATTTAGAAAATGAATCATTGTAAAGCATTTTTTTGCATTGTTTCGTGGCAAACTAGGGGTGTAAACACAGGCCCGTGCTGGGTGTCTTGGGAGGGTGGTGGAGAGAAGATGAAAAGGGCGCCTCCATAGGGGCTGTGGCAAGGCCGTACATAGAAAATTTTTTCGGGAGGGCCCAGTTTGCACATTGCCCAAACATTTGAGTTTGTTATTTTTTTTTCCTTGCTGACCCCTCTCTCCCCCCCACACACACATGCTTTTTCTTGTGTGTGTTTATTTTTTTTTTTTCCTTGTTAATTTTTTCGGTTTGACTTTTATTGGGGCAGGGAAATTAAACTTAATTAAATTCTTTTAAGTAGGGTAGAATCTTTGTAATTTCAGGGAGGTCCGGGGGTTTCTCCCCCGGGGAAATTTCTGAAAAAAAGTTTTTAAATTCTGCCTTTTTAGCCCTTATATGGGGCAATTGGGACTTAAAAACTAGGCAAACAAAAACCTTATAAATGTTCCGCATTCCTTTGCAAAGTAAGATCATTTTTTTTATTTCTTTTGTAATATAACAAACGATTGACATTAATCAACAGAGAGGAAGACTGAGGGCCCTGCTCCACATCAGCAGAAAACGCGACCAAAACCGAAGGCAGAAACCGAAAATCCTGGTACTTTCCATAGGGACACTATTTAATCCATTTTACGTATCTGCTTTACTTCAATGTGGAGCAGGGCTCTGAGAGAGGAGAAAAGATTAACATATCATCACTTGCTTACATCGGTTTTCATAGTTACATAATAATTTTTAATCAATTCCCGACTCGCCGACAGACACAGCACTTAATATAAAATGACCGATAGTATAAAACGCATAAAATCATTTAAGAGAAATAGTGTAGTGATTTAAAAAATAATTAACGAGAGAGTTAATTCATAGTTTGTTTTTTTTAATAAGAAATACAACTGAAGCACTTTTTAAGGAGTTTAAAAAAGTATTTAATGATTTTGAAAGACTAGAACAGGTAAAGTTATTTAAAGTATTTCATTTGCACTTTCCAGTCTCTAACGTTTAAATAGCTGATCGGGCAGTCTTACGAAATTGTTAAAACTTTCAAAGTTAAAAATAGATGTTAAAAAATATTTCTTCAAACGACAATTTCTTTTTCAATCAGAAGTACCGCAGAAAACGAAAAAGAATAAAGGTAGTGTAATATTTTTTCTCGTGCTTAACATATTAACCCCTTCGGCACTGGCGTTCTATTATTAGAACAAATCTTCATAATGCTCTACATTCTTCCTTTTTAAGAATTTTAACTTCAAAATCCAGTGGCTTATTCATAATACATGTAAGAATTCATAAATGGTACCATTTTTGCTCAGTAGATTTCAGCATGTGTTCTGCAGAGAAGATAATGTCGGTTTCTCACCACTTGCAGCAAAAAGGTAAATGCAGCTTTTATTACTTCTCAAAATGCTATTATATGTAATTTCCTGCACCTAATAAAAATTCCACAGCACCGAATAGACTCTTCATGACCAGTTTAGTACTTTTAATGAAAAAAATAACAGTAAATTTAATTGTTATTATGATTTTTATATCTGTTCTACTAATAGGACATCAGGCCTTGAAGCACACATGGCCCATTCTTCTTCATGTTCTATTAAGAGTACATAAGGTGCTTAGTAGTGCTAAAATCATGTTTTGTTTTAAAACAAAACACTACTTTATGTTAAATTATTGACTCATGACTATAGTTTTTATATTTCAAGGAATTTATTGAATAAGTAAATGCATATTATTGTCTGTTTATATCAAATTACGCACACTGAAATGCATTTTTATTTGATTAGCCAATATGCGAAGTAAAAAGTTGTCCTTGTTGGAAGCCATTCAGTGCCTAAATAGTCTGGATGATTCTGATTTAGAAGATGTAGACTTAGATGGGTCTGATGATGAGTGGCAGCCATCAAATTATGGTTTGCCGCACTTGATACCTGATGAAGAGAAAGATTCCATTATTTCAGTATGGCTATAACAAACTCTTGGTTAGAGTATAAACAGGATGCCGCTTCGTTAGGAATTACACGTAAAGATCAAATGGATTTGCTCGATTTCACGTTTGATGTAGCAGAAACGTTGGCATTCGCAAAACAAGCAACAGCGGCTACTAAACGTGGGAGGCCATCAAGAAATAGTCCTGCTGTACCACCAGCGAAGAAAAAATTAAACCCAGCTGTTAGACCCTGTGGAAATATGAGGTATGATTTAATAAATCACATGATTGAGAGAAGTTCGAAACAGCAGAAGTGCAAATTAGAAGGTTTCACCTATAAAACAACTTCTTATTATGAAAAATGTTATGTGTATCATGTTTTCATGCGTAAAGGAATTGTTTCAAAAAAATTCACACCAAATAAGTGTAAATATACTTAGAAATAAATGTTCTCTTTTTTACTTAATAACAGCCTGGTGTCCTACTATTAGAACACTTTTTAATTAGTTCCGTAATTGGTAGAATCTCATAATATTACATATTTAACATATTTACATGCATTATAGCATATATAACCACTCATTGATTTTTTATCTACCCAATTAAAAATTTAGGGCCGAAGGGGTTAAGTAAGGAAGCAGTTACAAAGGAACTTCCAAAATACTAAATTCGATATTTAATAAATTTATAAAATTAATTTGGGAAACGTGCTACAAAAAGTGCTGGAACATGATTTTTGCATTTCGTAGGAGGAATTTTTTTTTAAATCAAGGAGCTGAATTCCGGGCAACTTGATATACCCCCCTTCCCTCCCCATTTATAATAGAAACTTTAAAATCCAAGGTTTACAGCTACATTTAACAAAGTATTTTCAAGCATTTGGAAACACTTTTTTGAAGTATAATTTTTCCAGGATTAAGAGGGGCCCAACAAAGCGGAGGGTCTGTGAAGGTATCCGTTTTTGTATGGCTTTTTGTTGATTGGAGCCATGTTTAGCTATTAAAATCTCTGGAGGGTTACAGATGCTTAAAAATCAGGACCAACAAAATATCATCTTAATTGAATCAGGGCGGTGAGAAGCAATCTCAGACTAGTCGGAAGGTAGGGCAAGGCCCGTAGTGGAGTAGAATTTGGAGTGGTGTAAGTTTTATAGAAGAGTGTCCGCAGACCAAACTGTCAAGTAGTTTGCATTAAGTACTAATAAGAGTCTTGTTTACAAGTATGTTTTACAGCTAATGAGAATTTGAACTATCAAACATTTTTTTACAAAATTAGTGGAAAAAACTTCAGTAAAGAAATAGTTACAAAATTAAGAAGAAAAACTTCATTTTTTTTTCTGCCATTTGAAATTTAAACAAAGGGAGAATTTTTTTCTGTTTTATATCACAAAACATTTTGGGTTTCAGGGGGGGGGGTGGCGCCCCTTCAGCCCCCCTCTGGACACGGCCCTGGGCTGTGACGTTGTCAAGGATGGGGTGATAAGGGGTCATACCCCCCCCCTCCTTTTATTCAGCAACATAATTATATGTGAATACACATGGGTCTGAAATCGCGCTTTTCGACCTTTAATTTCGAAAATTTTCAGACGATTTGTCCTCCACCCCTTATTAAACAAAAAAAAAATAATAATAATAAATAAATAAAAATAAATAAATAAATAAATTAAAAGCAGTTCACTTTGTGTTAAAATGAGTAAAAAACCGAAAAAGCGACGTTTAAAAACACAAATAGATGAAGTTAAAATTGGCAAACATGTTTCAAAAGCATAAAGCTTCCTTCTTCAGTGCCAAGCAAGAAATGGAAAGAAACAAAGTGCCGGGAGAGTTTAAATAGCAAAGGAGCAAAAGTAAGGCCAATCAGGTGTCAGCGTGTACCGAGCCCTGATTTGGCGTTGCGTTGTCAGAAAATTTAAAAGCATGAAGTAAAATTGGCGAGATGTGTGGAACTGCAAAAGATTCGTTACAAATATTACTTAAATTTTTATGAACATGAAAGGCTTCTAAGAAATCCAACTCGCCAACAGTTGAAGGTCTGCAAATAATTTTAGCTTCGGAGAAAACAAATCTATGGCCCATTTCCCAACAGTGTTTCGCGATTGAGGATTTTAAGAGTTCTTTCTTTTTAACATAATTTTCATGTTCCTTTAACCTAAATTTTAGCGCCCTTCGGGTCTGTCCGACGTAACCAATTTGACATTCATATTTTAAAATGTGACAAATTGAGCTCCCCTCCGGGTGCCATCAGACCTTGCTACGCCACTGGCGTGCGGTCGTAAAAGACTCCAATCGCAAGAATCCCCCTAGTTTACAAGAATTAAAAGGATTTAAGAAAATTCCAACCACACCTTCCTATCAATCAAGGACACAATGGCAGCTACCCAAAAGATGGTTTCCTTATCTGTCCATAAAATCCAAAGAAATGGAAACAAAAATGGCTGGGGTCGTTTTCGACCCCGCGCGAGCTCTCGCGTGTTAATAGTTTTAAATGCAGGCTTTAAGTAAAAGTCCCCTTTTTGCGTTACTCATTTTTGTTTTCGCAATAATAGTTATATTTTCAGTCCTTAAATGCTAAGTAAAGAAAAATCACATGTCTGGGCAGTAGGGTGGGGCGAAAAATAAAAAGTTTTTCAGATCAACTTCTAGTAGTTGCCAAAAGTTGTCTTTGGTGATAGTTAGCTTTTTTGCAAAATTTGAGAAAAATCGGTTAATATCTTCAGGGGGCGCTGCGATCGCAAAGTTTTACCATAGCTTTGTTATGGATTTTATGGTTAAAATATCAACAAGAATGCCTTTAGGTAGTCTCTTGGCGTTTTTTTTTACTCAAAAGATGTTTTCATGCATTAAAAGCATATGAAATGACTCACAAACATTATTTTATATGATATATTTATATTTTAAAAAAATCACTTTTTTTCACGTTTTTGTTTCTTTTTAAATGCTTGAAATATAAATATATGATATAAATTATTTTTTGTGAGTCATTTCGTATGCTTTGAATGCTTAAATATATCTTAGGAGTAAAAAAATGCAATGAGATTAATTAACGGCATTGTTTTTCATATTTTAACCATAAAATCCCGATAAAAGCTATGGTAAAACTTTGCGATCGCAGCGCCCCCTGAAGATATTAACCGATTTTTCTCAAATTTTGCACAAAAGCTAACTATCACCAAAGACAACTTTTGGCAACTATTAGAAGTTGATCTGAAAAACTTTTTATTTTTCGCCCCACCCTACTGGGCAGGGCAAAAAGGGCCTTAAATCCATCTAAAGTTTTTAAAATGGAGAAATTTCATATCGCACTATGACAAGATAAAAAATAAATTTAAAAAAACTCTTTCGAAAACTTGAAATCCAAAATATTTTACTACTTCATTACATTGTTTTTATTTGGGGTGTGGGGGGAGGGGAGGAGCAGCACATAAAGCTCGAGCTCAATGTCCTACAAAGTCGTGCCCTGTGTCTAGGTATCACTTTTTCAAAACGTGTATTTAAAACATTTGTTGTTTGAGAGGGGTAAAAATTACTGCACGTGCTGCGCTTTTTGCAACGATTTTGATAGACTCAATTTTGCTTTTCACGATATTTTGACCTTTTCGCAGTAAGATAAATATATTCACTCTCTAAATATTAAGTACAAGTCCCTATTTTTAGGGCAATGCATAAGAGAAAAATGGAGATCCTAAATCACATGTCTGCGGATCTTTTTTCCAAAATGCATTTAAAACACTTTATGTTGGAGAATTGAAAGAAACAAATTCATGTTTTATGCTTTTGATATCATTTTAAGACTTGAAAAACGATGATTCAATTATTCTGTGAGGAAAAATTAAACTTAAATATGATACTATAAAAACGAAATGCTCCCCCCCCCCCCTTCCCTGGTAGAAAGTAAAATTTGAGTAAAGAGCTCATTTTATTAAAAGAAATGTATCCCTCCTTTGGGTTAGATCGACACCCTGATTAAGTAAATATATAAATTCAAGTTTTGGGCATACCTTAAAGTTATTTCAATTTGCAAAATTTTGGCCAATTTCTCAGTAAAATAATCGGCACAGTTGCAGAGTTCCAATTACTGCCGATAAATGGATGCCTCTCCCAAATTCAAACTCAAAATAAAGAAAAAATCTTGACTCTCAATGTAAAAACATACTAAACCACATTTTCAGAACTTATAAACTTATGGCACACTCCCGCCGTTGAGAAAAAATGGAATAAACAAACAGCTTCTCACTGCCGAGGAAGGCATCTCACGTCTTCTTACCCTGTCGTTAACTTCTCGGCGCGATTCTAGATACCTTAAATTAGAAGTGGCTTTGAGATTAGCGATTATTTGTGTCTCAAGAGACGTGACGTCACGAGGCGCAAAAAACCCGTATCGACTATATTCAGTGGCGTATACAGGGTGAGTTCGATCGAATCTGCCATACGAAAAGGGGTGATAGAAGAGCCCAAGTGGAGTATAGAACCACCCATTAGCGGTGTCAATTCGTAACCGTAACCGAGTTATGGTATATTTAAGGAAAATTCGCAAAAAAACAAAATTCTGAGAAAAAGACCAATTTCTGAAGTTCCTGTTGGGTCTACGCACAAAATAAGCACATATTTCGAAAGAGCAGAAAAAATCCTTTAAAATGACACGTTTTTCATCAAGATAGTCGCACTTCAGAGTGAGTTACAAGCTTTCAAACACTGGAAACACTCAAAAATGAAATTTCATCAAACTTTTCAGTCAAAAATTTCAGAAACAACCGTATGAGCTACAACCGATCAAATCTACTAAAAACTGGCCCATTTCACTAGCTTTCAGATGATACAACATAAAATCACATTGGGCTTTAAGTTCAGCAGATATTCTGGCTTTTGTTTGTAACAGTATGAAAATCGCCCTTCGTCAAAATAGGGAAACCAGCGAAGATTCATAATTTTATGTTCTAAATTTTATATTTCATGTAATGTACTGTTTCCATTATTCAAGAAAAGGAAAGTTTTAAAGCTAAATATTAAATTGTAACACTTTATTGAGTTAACAATCACAACAGAAGACCACAACACGAAGAAACAATGGAAGCATTACTTTAACGCGCTTTTCACAAAGAAAAATTCAAAGTAAATGAGTTACACTAACATCTATGAGTCTATTTACATGTAAGCAATCTTCAAAATTTCCCAGAGCTACTGAAATTATCATCCCCCACACCAGATAGAAGCCCTTGGCCTTTTACGAGCGGAAACTACCGTCGCTCTCAATGAAATTTCATTTTCACTTTTGCTACCGCTCCATCAAGCCAAATGCGCAAATCCTACCAACTGGTTGCATCTGAGCAGTAAATTGCTTGTTTCAAGAGTCCCCAAACAAAGAAGTTCACTGGCGTCAGGTTTGGTGATCTAGGTGACCAAGGAATGGGACCCAAATGACCAATCCCTTGCTGATTGTTCTGTCAGAAAGTCTCGAACTGCATTTGAAGAATGTGCAGAAATACCACTGTGTTGGAAAATTATTTCCGCTCTCTCCCAAACAGAAGTAACATAAAGTAAATCAGGCAAGCACTGATTCCAGAATCTCTAAATATTCTATTCCTGTCAGGTTACATTGAAACTCTATCAACCGATCGCCGATTACGCCAAGTCAAACCTTTAAGCTGAATCGCTTTTGGAATGATAAGTTTAAATAAGGTTGAAAATGAATTTTGTTAAAAATACTGATGCCACAGAAATGTACATGTATCGTGCAACTTCGAGTTAACATCGACTCACCTGTCCAGTTTTTTTTTTAGGAAATGATGTAGTTGAATGTCTCAGCCTAGTAGACATCTGCAAAATTTTTACTCGTTTTGGAGATCTGGGTTGCTAAACCAATGCTCTTGTGTGAAATGGTTAGAAGAAATTTGCACATCCGATTGAGTGCGAAAGTAGCATATGTTAGTGACAAATTTGAATATATTCCATGTATTGAAGGTTTATTTATGTGAAGATTGTTTCCTTAGGGGAACTTAAATTGATACACTGTTGCGATACTAATCCGAGACTCGTGGTTTCAA